>JAPDOI010001673.1:0-154239 GCA_029168955.1 Aplectana chamaeleonis | reverse complement strand
CATGAAGAAAGTGCATAAATCGCTTTTTTCATGAACTTTGATTCTGAGATGCTTCAAGTGACATGTGAGCACACTGATTTGGGCATCGTCTAGGAGAGGAAAATGATGGCCAGAACGAATAGTTTGCTGAATGAGATGTTTACGCAACAACAAGTATTATTTATTGTAACTTGTGGAGAGTCAACAATAAGGGAAGAGTCTTATTTGTTACGTTTTGAAAAGAATAATGTAGAATGTGGCAACGCTTGGCGTCTTCATTTTTATAAAAATACTCTTATTCCCCATGACCATGAAGAACAGATGAATTAATGTGCTGTTGCTAAACCTAGTCTAGTCAATGAACTAGATGCGGTCACTCACACGGCGGACCGCGCGGCGTTCGTATCACCGGTTTCTAACGCGCTCTATCATACTTGGTCCAGTCCATTCACTGAACTAATTGTCCTCATCTCTCAATGCTTTCCAGGAGAAAGTCAAATGCCTCTCTCAAAATAGAAGGTGTTCAGTGCTCATTCCAAAAATCTCTTCAGATTCCCAAGCGGACCACTTTGTACAAAGTTTTGGCGCTGTTCGCGTCGAAAAACGAACATATGACAGGTATTGTATATTTTCCGGAATCAGCGCTTCCAGAATGATTCTTTTGTCCACCTTGCAGTGAAAAATCTTTTCAGTCTACTCCATCAAGTCCTCAGATCAATGGCTTTCAAATGAGGGCACAAATCCCATTATAATTGCTGCATGTAACCTTGAATGTGAACAATTACTAACTTCCCAACACCCCTGATAAGCCGAAAAGAATTGACGCTCGTTCAGGGGCACACATAGTGCGTGTTAGCGGCTAACGAACAGCTTCGCGATAAGCTTCACGATGTCAAAAATTGTAAATGTCGAAAGAAAGACAAACCTAAATTCGTTACCGTGAAAATCTCGTAATGTCTTTTATTTTCACTTGAGCTCACGAAAAAAAGAGTTCAGTTTTTATCTATAACTACATGCAACGAGAATTTTCGAGATTAACGTCTTTTAAATAAACAGTGGGCACTCCGTAAATTAAACCAGAAACTTAAAATTTACGCATTTTCCAATGGTAGCCATGAAAATACCAAGATTCAGTGGGAACATTACGTGAACTGAACTCGTATGCCCGACTTGCTAAAATACCGCTGCTATCAAAAGGGAAAAAAAAGGGCAAAATGGCCAATGTCAAGAAAAAATAAATCGTCTATATCTAACACAACTCGCATCAAAGTGCTCCAGTTTTCAACTCATGGAAAGATCCAAGATGCTCATCGCGCCACAATCCATCCAAATACATACATATGTATATTAAATAATTCAAGGAATTTCCGAATGTAAACGCCTTTGCAAGATGGAGTTACAGAAAGTTACGAATTTGAATAATGCTATCTCAGAGATATCAAGCCCGTTTGAACAAAAACCGCCGTACATCTTTGATCTTTAGCACTGTCAGAAACGGGAAAATTATATTCTACCTAGAAAAATAAAGTTTCTTTCTCCTGAATTTTTGTCAAACATTTTTACATAATTGATTGGATCACAGATTGAAGATTTTGGCTATTTGGAAATTCAAGACGTAGCTCTTTGAAGCGAGTTGTGGTAGAAAAGAACGTTTTTGGTGATTTTTAAGGCACAGTACACCCTCAAGATATATGAGTTTTGAGATTTTCGTGCAATTGTGTCGAAGAGCCCTCCTGTATAACACGATTCCAAATGCGAGATCTCAAAATCCCATCCAAATAAGCCCCGAGATATAAGCTGACCACCACAGGCTTACCGACCTCCCGTGGCTCCACCACCACGTGCCACACTCCCTACCCAGATGTTCCAAACTCGATAGCGGCTAGAGTGGATGGATGACTTTCCAACCGAGTCGTCGTTCTTCACTCCCTTTCCGATCTATATCCCTCATCCTGTTTTGTTCTCGTTCCCGCGACGCTGCAAATCCAAGAGAAATACAGGCCTGACAACTCGTCCACAAATTTTTGCCCCAAAATCACAGGCATTTTCAAGGAGCCATATCTCCCGTTTCATGTAGTAGGTCTTGGGCGATTTCAGAAGTACCATTGTGAGTCAGAGTGTGACCCTCTCCAAAATGAGGAAGTAAACCTAAAAAATATTTTCCTGGAGTGTCCTGTGCCTTTAAAAGCGACTTTATTAAATCATAGCTTTTTCGATCCAGAAATGACAATTTCAGCTGGGATAAATTTTTTGAATAAAATTAGTGAAATTTTTCTCTGAAACGATTCACCGTATCTCTCCTTAGAAGAACATGCTGATTTTGAGCACACCTCCCAGATGAGTACTCCAAAAAGTGAAAGTTGAAAAGGAGAAGCACGCCTCCGATTTGAGAATACATCTCTAATAGAGACTGATCATTGTTGAAAAAGGTTGAAAATACGGGAACATGTGTCTAAGCGAGAAAATGTTGGTTATGCATTTTTTGACAATGCTGTGAATTAAGAAGTCTCCGAAAGATTGCATGGTTCAGAAGGTTTGGTGTGAAGGTGAAACACTGTGGCAGCCATGTGAAAATATATAAGATTCAGGGAAGGAGTTCGAGATATTCCGCTCGCAATGAGACATACAAAGTACAATAAGCAGCAATCTACACCAGCAATTAGACCTGATCGATAAACATTATTTAAAGAGCCGGGACAGGGGTGTACAGCGACAGTCAGCTCATAAAGGTAGTATTGGAAAATGACGAATCGATGTGTATGCATATGCTTGGTAAAGTTTTTTTAGAATCCTCACCCCGAACGATGGCCTCTGCGCCTCGTGCCTCCATAAGGCTGCGCATCTCTGCGCAAGCGTACATCCGAACTCTTTCGAGTGGTCAGGTGACCTGAAAATACATATGCTTGATGAAGAAAAAGTAAAAGATGGAAGTTTTGTCCTGCTCCATTCCACTATTTCAAGAAGTCAAGTCTATAATGTAATGACAGATGGGAGTTTTTTCGAACATTGTTTGCTAGCTTAGGAGAGCTCGGCAGCGATTTTGCCGTCGCGCCTTTGACTTCCGAATCTCAATTTAGATTTGAGAGAAAAACTCACGCCTTCATTCCGCTATGACCTTTTTCTCTTGAGATAGTGTTTATTCTTTAGGCACTCGAGCACACACGAATACGTGAACAGGTAAAGACCTTCCGGCAAATTCAGTCTAGCCACGTTATCACCGCGGCGACAGCGCGGCGTACACGACATCAATCGCCAGCCACCGGCACCAAACTTTCATGCTCAACGTGTGTTTGGATTTTGTGCCAGCGCCTGACAGTGTGGGTGATGTTCTTGTTGGGTGCAGAAGTTTGGTGTATGATAGCTGGAGTCCTTCGTCTATAATTCCACCCAGCCTTCAGTTGGCCCGATTGTGTGAACACTGTGAGGACATCGGGTACAAGGAAGAGGCCTCTACAATCCAGCGAAAAAGTTTCAATCCGATTTGCAAACTTTTTTCTTATCAATAAGGGAACTCCTGCACTGAAGCGTTTCGGGAGTGCCACAGCTATGCACAATTCCATGACTTTAGAGAAACTCGTAGTCATTCACTTGGAAGATTGAGATGACGGGCGCTGAGCTCTCTCGGAAGAGACATGTTGAGTCTTTGTGAGCTTCTCTAGAAGATCTTGTTCTTCGACACTAATTCTATGCTCTTATTTTTGAAGGTCAGCGCTGTGGACTCTAGAAGAAACCAAATCGTAGGGATCGTAGGAGGATTGTAGTTTCTGTAAATGCTTCTTCTGATTTCTGCACTTGTTTCGATTATTTGCTAGTTACCTGATGAATTGGTTCCTATGATGCTACAAGGAAGGAATCGTTACTCGCGTGCTTCAATCAAATGTTTAAAAATAGGTTCGGCGCGAATGTCAAATACTCTACCTACATAGGTATTTCAAAAAAGTTTCTTCGCGGAGATTCTGTTGTTTTTAGCGTCCCTTTCGCAATGAGAATTTAGTTCGATATTTCCAGCCTATTTTTCTCATTAACAAGCTGAAGGAAAAGGTTAGAGATGCTTTTTCTTCAATTACCCTCAGCCGCCGAAGATGGAAAACAATTACCATGAAAGATGAAGGCTTTTCAAACCGAAATTTCATTCTACACCGAAACTACGCATTCATTCGAAGCTGAATATAGTAGGTGAGATAATACATCGTCAGACCAGTAATAATCGGTTTTCAACAACTACTCGATCTCAATGAAACACTTTTCTCTACTGTTCTGAAAGGTTTTTTCTATCTCTCATTACGGGTAGGCTGTTACGTTGGGGAACAGGTACCGATTATCTTTCAGTTCATACGTTCGTATTCCTTCTGACCACGAGGCTACTTTCTGAGTAAAAGTAATCGCTGATAAAACCTTCAATTTCCATACAATAACAACATCACTGCTGCAGTCAGAAAAACACGTTTTGTTATCGATAAGTGTAATAATATGCAAAACGTTCTCTTCGATGCCGACTTTGATTTCATGATCCAAATGGTATGGCAGACGAGATTGGAAAAAATGTTTACACTCTACCTCCGACTTTTTACGTATCAACTTCATGATGCTATTGGTGAATCATTTTGTCTGACGTACGAAGTGAGTAGAAACGGTCAGTGGAGAGCCTGAGATGCCCTTTTGAGGTGCTGAATGGAGGTACGGTAGCAGTGAGTAGCAGCAGCAGCAGCGGATTGAGCGGGCGACAAACGGAAACAGCTGAATCGATGTGACAGTATTCGATCTCGAGACACCGGAATGGTTAAATGGGTGGAGCGACAGCCGCGGACGGGTTATCTCGTCTGCCGTACTACAGGTACGCGACATCAATCATCCCGTCGTGACACCTTGGCCGCAATGTAAAAAACTAGCGTGTAAGCAATGAAGCAACTGTGTGCTATGCTATGCGTTTTCAATACAAACGTATGTTGTACTAAAGACCGGATTCAGGTCAACTCGCCTTTTCACACTGCACGTTGTATCATGTGGTGCAGCTCAAAACGTCCTGCCTGTTTTAATTGTTGGATGGAATGTCCGTAAAAAGAAATCAGAGAACGAACATTCGTGGTTGATACTGGGATGGATGGCCTTTGATTACTTGCAATAAAGTTAAATCCAGCTCCTCCACCTCCGTCCAAAACGTTCTCATTAAATACTTTATGTACTACAACAACAGTTGCGAGGACCCACACGTGGAATACTTATCACTTCCCTGGACCATAAATGTACCCTCAGTTTCCAGAGGGATACAGAGCATAAGGCGGTGCCTGTTCAGCCTAGTGTTCCAATTCTGGCACATGTGGAACACCGTGTCGGGTGAGCATATTGTGAAAAAGACTCCCCCGTTCCGCTCGAGGTCTAGGTTCATAATTTTGTTGTATTCGTTCAACTTTTGGTCCATTTTGCGCTTTTTGTTGCCTTATTTTCACTTTTTATACGTTCCGCGCCTCTTTTTGGGTCCGGTCATTTATAGCGTTCGACTATGCCTGGAAATCCGGCTTCAGCTGACTATTGGCGAGGGCCACAACGAAATAGAGACAATTTCCTCTCTGTTGAGAACTTTTTTCGAACAAATCTACGATTCCTCTGATAGTGTGTAAAATGCTACATTTTTCTGATATGAGAAATTTTGTGAATAATTCACCACTATTTTTTTTTGAAGAATTTTCGCAACTAGACTTTTCATAATACTGCATTCCCCAATGCAGATATGTACACACAAGAAGTTCCAAAAATGAGGGCGCGTCGCTTCAACTTATCTCCTTATCTAGTATTCGACATTCAAATCCTTGCCTTATTGAATGATCGTACCCTTGTATATGTTGGCTTCGTGATATCCTAATCACTTTGTTAAACTGTTTTTCAGGGTACCATAATGAAGGTTCGTCACCGCAAAGCACAGTAGAGGGCACATGCCCTATGGCAACGGAAAAAGGCGGTGGTGCAGTTGAATTATTTTACTGAGCATCCTGTAGGTAAGGCTGGCTGATTTCCACGTCTGCCATTGATTGAAAAGGAAACAAATGATAATCCTTTCTGAGTTACGGTTTTTACAATTTTTTATTTTTTTTCGTGTTAATCAGCGTGTTTTCACAATAAAGACCTGAGGTGTTGCGGATGTGTATGCGTGTGCGGGGAAGGGGGGGAACCTACCTTCTTCAACGTTTCCGGTGTTTTTTCTCCAAGCTTAAAGGGGAAAAATTTGGCGTTTCTCTGATATAATCTGCCGCGTCAGTGCCGGGAAAGTACCGCAACCCTCGACTATGCCGCGGTAGTTCCGCGATAGTACCGCGGTGGCTCCGTGATCAGGTGATTGTGTTGCCGTGTTTTGGGCCTCGACAGCGCCGTGATAGTACCGCAGCACCTCCGCGTTAGAACCGCGCCGGCTCCGCGGTTGAACCGCTTTGGCTCCGCCTTTGAACCGCGCCGGCTCCGAGAAGATGCAGCAGTGAACCCGCGTGGACTACGGTGTACTGTCGTGTGTAGTCAAACGAAATTGCCGCCGGTTCAATTACCCAATTCTGAGGTACATTCCGTATTTCCTTGGGCGCAAAGAGAAAAGTAACCTCTGTCTTTATCAGACAGAGGACTTGACAACCGCAGGTGCGTATTCTTGTTTTTAAGCCCTCTTAGTTGCATTACGTTTCTTAATTAACTTCGTATGATATATTCTGCCGGAGCAGCTGCGGCTCTATCGAGGAGCCTCATTGCCGCTAAGGCTCAACGGTAGTGCCACCGCGGCTCCGCAGTAGTGCCTTCGCGGCTCCGCTGTAGTGCCGCTTTGTTGCCTGTAGGCCCCGAAGCAGCACTATCGCGGAGCCGCAGCGGTAATTTCTCTCAGAGTCAGGGTGCTTGTGTGCGCCTCGGCGAACGTCGTGCCATATTTCACGGCGAGTTTTCTTTTTTTACCTGAGTTTCGGAACGATGAAAACAGCAAGTTTTTCCCCTTACCCACACACAGAGTATCAATACACCTGAAATCTTTACTATAGAAGCATACAAGATTCACTCCAAAAAATGATAGAAACCAACAAAAACATAACTTTGAAACAGTTACATATCATCTGTTTCCTTATCGACTAATGTCCAACTTGGAGCCGAGCCAGCCATGACCAGTATGCCTTGTGAATGTACGCAATCACACCACCGCCTTCATCCGTTGCCGCGGACTGTACGTAAACAATTGATTTATCGCTCCCCGAGCACATTACAACTATCCAGAAAGTAATCAGCCGTTCCGTTTGATTTCCCGGTAAGGTGTCAAGACAGTCACGAAAGTAGTCGTCATCTATTCATCCGCGGCATTCTTGGGTACTGTTTTCCAAGAGCCCAAATGTGTATGTCGTGGTTCACTAACCTTAGGCTCGATCACGGTCCACACTGCCTTTTTGTGGCGGTACAAGTCCAGCAAGCAGTACAGCCATCCTTTGTGCGCGATCAAGAATGCAAGCTCTCGTCGTCACCAAAGCGTCACCAAAAACACCAGGGTCTACCGCATATTCGAGAAGTTTTATCAGGGTTATAAATCAAGTTTCAAAACTGTTTTCTATTAGGTTTCTTCAATGAGTTCGATGCCAGGGGCCGAAATCGTCATTGGATTTGTCCCTGGTGGGCTGGGTAAGGGTAGAATTCGGCCCGGAATTACGCGTATTGCCGATGAGGGCGCAGACTAGAAAGATAGCCTTACTCAGCTTACCGGCGAATCCGATGAATCCAGCCCCAGGATCTACCAGAAGCAGCGTGGCTCTGCCGTCGCCAGTGGTGCCTCCCAGACTATCACAGAATTCGTATGGCCTCCTTGATGCGTCTGACAGAAACCCTTTCGAGTTCGGTAATTATCCTTGGCTTTTTGGTGAAAAAACTTTCATTTGAGACGATGATGGCGCGATGCGTGCAGCGGCGCAGGAGTTCGCTGCTTTTATAGTCTCTCTTCAACTTGCTGTCGGTGGGCAGTGAATGAGCCTTCTTTAGATGGTGTAAGCAATGGGTCAGCTTGTTTCTGGCGAATCTCCACATGGTTCTCAACCACAAATTCATTACTTTAGCTCTCCGCCTGATCGACCGTTTAGAATTGCAGTTGGCTCGGACGTAAACCTTCTCGACAACATCAGAGGTACGAGGTTGCCTCGGACGCGAACCCTCTCGACAACCTCAGAGCATGTAAAGCTTCGTTGTCAATTTCAGTCCTGTGAATGTTTGCGGCGCGATGAATGCGATGGGCTGTCCGGTATTCGCAACACGGCCGGCCAGCGGAGGTTCGATCGCGCTCGATGATCTACCTCGCCAGCCCCGTCCACTCACTAGACTAGTTTCTACGAGGGGAGTTTATGTCAGTCGGCTCCATATAATCTCACTAGGAATGTTTTTTATGAATCACGAAGTCCTTTAGAGAATATACTTCTAAGAAAATTTTCAATTCCAAGTTTGTCGCTTTTGGGTCCGCCTCTCGATATTCTAATGCTTACTGTAGGTTGCGATAGGTATTATGCAGGTACATCAAGATTGAGCAAACCGTCTTAACTAAGATTCATTTATTATAAGTGAAGAGGTTCTGTTCAATACATACATATGTACCTGCACCTTTTAATCACTGAACTAGAAAAAACGGCGTTTAATTGGTCAAAGGACGGTGACGTCACCGCCGATTTCGTTCGCGAAGGGATAATTGATGTGACAATGGACTATTAACAGCCAGAACCACATAATTCATGTCGACAATAGGTGTGTCATTTATAGTTAAATTTAGGTAGTATTTTTCATTATCTCTTTTTTGTACAATCAATACCCATGTATGCGGTTTTTCTTTAGCCAGTTGAATTTCTCCACATTGCATATCTCCATACTGTAAAAGGTAAAAGAATGTGAAAAGTCAATGGAGTAGATTGGTGTAGCATCTTGTTGAGCTAGTCTCACACCATCTTAGCACCTTGAAGATACATCACCAACTCTGATTTTGAAACCGTCTCGTACAAACCCCATATCGGAGAACAAGCTCTTGTCTCACAGCATGTCAGCATGCGCTCCCCTCTCCAGTTACCGTCCCCACTCTATCATGTCTTCGAAGAATCTAGTCTAGTGAGTTTACAGGGATGCGGCGGTAGATCGTCGCTCGCGATCGAAAGCCCACTGTGAGATGGTGTCGCGAAAGCAGCGCGGCTCGTCGCAGTGACCGCGCTTCGTTCATTCGCTAGACCTGGCCAAAGGCCTTTGCATACCTACCACCTTCCTCTCACAGCTTCAGTTTTTTTTTCGCGACAAACAAGTGGATGGAAGCGAGGGATGCCTCATATCAACACTTAAAACTACCATGACCTCCAGACAGGTTTATCGTTTACAGTTTAGTTTCAGACATAGAGGATCGAGAAGACCTGACGTGTTTGTGCTCTCAGAATCAAAATGTTGTTGCTGTTATTATGGTTTCCGTATACGATTTAGTCTGACGCATGGGCCAGGTGGCTGGCCCTGCCGTGTTGGAGGCATCACAGACCAATGGGGTTTCCATCACGCGCGGTGATCTACCGTCGCAGCCCCGTCCACTCATCAGACTAAAATTATTACGTGAACTCTACGTGGTGTTGACGAATGTGGGTGACGTTTTCGCTCTTAGTTTCTTTGCTTTTTTCTCCACTCATGTTGTTGCACTTTTCGGAGAAGGATGAAACGGAAATTGCAATGCGTTTCGACTAATAAACCTTCTTGTTATTGTGTGTGTTCTTTCGCCTCAAAAGATGAAAGAATCTTCAAAAGATTATCCGGTAGTAGTTAGTGCCTTATTGATACTGAGCATGAATTATGCGTAGTGTTCATAGTTCCTTTTCGGAGCCATTTAATGGCAGTTTTTACGATGAAAATCAATTTCGAGATTATTCGCTAGTACGATTAAGTGATACCCGGGTAGGGCTAAAATTACGATTAAAATGGAAAAAACGAGCCGGAAGTACATGAAAAGCTGAACTCTCACCTTACCTCTTTACTCTCAAAGAAACAGTTTGGTGTAAGAAAGCTTTTGCGAACCCGTTCTTTTCGATTCTCCACTCTCTTTTGCTCCATTTTTTCCTTTGGACCCTAACTATTACTGTGTTGCATAATGTATCGTCCATCAGTGGATGAGGGATCGCCGCGACGCTGCTTGGCGGGAAAAATTGCGCGATCAATAGCCACTCTCTCTTCGTTTTACCGCGCGCAATTTTTCCCGCCAAGCAGCGTCGCGGCGATCCCTCATTCAGTGAAGGACGATATGTACTCTCCTAATCTCGACTGAACCCATTATTTCAGGATCACAACCACCAAGAACTCGTTCATGCTACCGGACAACTAGTTCGGGCCAGAGAATTATTTCATTGAAATACGGCGTTTTAGTGCATTTTCGCCGTTTCTTCGTGATCTTAACTGAGTAACGCATGCCGGCCAAGGCATAGTGTTGAGGGGGAAACTCGAGATTGGAAATAGTTGTGAATACTGCCTTCAAACTGGGAGTTAAAAGACAGCAGGCACGCTCGAAAAACATTTTGACATAACTTCGTTACTGAGGTGGTTATGACCCCTAGTAGAAGGCTCACGCCGTCGGATGCGTCAAAACGAGTCAAAAACACTAAATTTGAGCGATGCAAGTCGAAAATTTCCAAAACCCCGCCCATGAATATCGACGACTCTGCCCCCAAAAAAGAACTCGTCCAGATCGATCGTTCGAATACCTCAGGAAAATGAAAACATATTACATGTAATATAAAAGGCCCGAATTAATATACATGCAATATAAATTGGCCTATGTATATAACTTGTAACTTATCTCGACCGATGTATGTTTCATGTAATACATTGGTCCCTCGCTCGCAGGCCAAATGTCACACGTAATATGTTTTCTATGGTGAAAACATAATACTTGCAACATAAGAGACGATTACAATAGACTTGTAATACATCTGTGTCAAAGCAAGTTACATGTAAATTATCTCTACTCAAGTATGTTAAAATTACAAAGTAAATCACATGTAGTATAACTGTAACATGATTCAAATATCTCCAGCAACTGAGGGCCCATGCTGAACACCTTCTGCAAACCTGCACAGCATACGGTCCGCCTCATACCTTGGCGATGAGTGCTGGTCCCTTGGATTGACATTCGACTAGGTGGTCACTCGCCCTGGCCGAGCAGTTGATCTCTCGCTCCTCAAAGGCACAGTTCAACCTCAGAATGGTCTTTCAGTTTTTCTGCCTATCTTGAACTGGTCCCACAGTGATTCCAATGATGCCCCTGGAATCGTACAAAACCCTCTAGGAACGGAGTAATGGCAACTCAAAAATTGCGCTACGGAAGCATGGTGGACGAGTTGTCCGAGGCTTGTAACTTCCATCATTTGCAACCGATGTATGCGAGCCGACCTGAACAAAGAGAGAGGATGAGAATGCAGGGAAGAACGGAGCTATTGATCGGAAACCATCCCTCATTTCGCCATGATTGAGCCCGAAAGATCGCAAAAGGGGCGTGCCAAAGTGGCTTCCGGATGTGGGAGCCCCAGGGTGGCTTCCTCCTATATCTCGCTTATTCGTAGGAATTGAGAGCTCGCACTTGGCAGGTATTATATGGGGTGGGTCTACTTCACATTTATGTGGAAATCTCAGATTTCGTCCGTGAGCTTGGACTGTGCCTTCAAGGAACGTGCTAATCGTAGGGAGGAATAGAGGGAGCGACGTGCAATACTTCTGAAGCAAGCTTAAGCCCACAGCTTCTTGTATGAAGCTGTGGGATCCAAGCTTGCTGATTCAGTTATGAATCAGCGAGCTTTAGGCTTCTGGGATGTCCAAGAGAGCTTAAAGGTTGCTGATTCGTACCTGAAGCAGTAGTCTGGAACTTGTAGCTCCGACCCTTGAAGCATCGAGCTTCAACTTGCAGCTCTAATTAAGTTACATGAAATATAAATGTGTTACATGTAATGTAAGTGTATGCTACATGTAATATAAGTGTAGGTTACATGCGATATAAAGGTAATATACTTGAATGTCTCAAGTATCATGTTTTCATTTTTCTGAGACGGCCGCTTTTTCTGGTTTTTGATGCTTTCAACGAGGTGAGCGTTCTAGTATAGGCTGTGAGAGCCTATCGGCTTCACTACATCAATAGTTTTGTCGCTAGTATTATTTATTTCAACCGCGCGTGGTGTAACTCGTCCACTTTCACCCGAAAACAAAAACAACCATTATTCCTCTATTAATACAGTGCTTGCTGGTTTTTTCGTTAGTTCCACAAAGTACTAGCTCCAACCCTTCGTTTTAGGTCATAAAATCGCTATCATTTTTGAGCGTGTCTGCTGCCTTTAACTGCAGCCCTACAGAACCTAGGTGGCGCGCAGCTTCTAATTTTGTGCGCTCGACTACCATTTCTGTAAACTAACCACGATTACTGTAATCTCCTCACCTGAACTCCTCCAATAGTATCAGGGGCGGTGACGCCGGCGGCCTTTGCCGCGGCGTCAACACCATTCGTTCCGTTCTGAGTCACATGATGACCTTTTTTCATTGAACGCGTACCAATATCAGCAGTAGTCAGCTTCGGAGAAGTAAACTCGGGGGCAGATCGGTTGGTTCCGACGCCTAACCCTGGAAATCGGTGTTGATGTCGCATAATTTTATGACGCTCAAGACGCATTTTGAGAAACGATTTCAAACGAGAATCATGATGTTGTCGGTTAATGTTGGGGAAAAGAAAGAAATGGAGAAATATCACGAAGAAGCAGAAAATGAGGAACAAAAGAGGGCTGGTTCAGTCTTCGAAATGGACTTGTCTAAAGGCGCCTCATTCCTTTCACCTTCTAAACGCTGAGTTTTCGATGCTTTTCTCGCATGGCGGAATACATTGTATTTTCTCTACTTAAAAAGCATCACTAAAAGAGTTACACCAAAAAGAGAGGGCTAAAAGTAGAAGTACACCTCTATTAGCAGCAAATATCAAAATAGGATAGAGATTGAAATTCCGATTTTGAAACAGGCTTGCGCCCTAGAAAAGGACGATAATATTAACGAGTTACGAAGATATGTCCTTATCGAATTTGAATAGTTGCCTTTCCATGGTTGTTGACCGCGAATTTCATCTTTATGGCCCAAATTTACACTAAGGGAATTTCAAAATAACAGGGCTTCAAATCAGAAGTATCCACAATTTCCAAGTGTGATTTATTTCCGTTCGTCGCGTTCGTCTGCGTGCGTACGCAGCGTCTCCTTCTGCCCGCAATTTATCGCTGTCTCTTGCCTCGCTCCGCACAAGCGCGCGAGGGAACAGAGTAAATCTGGCTCGAAACCAGAGGATATATATTCTATTTAAAGGATGTACAACTCTTTTAGAAATACACTTAAAAGAGGTTTGAAAAAATAGAAGTAAAGTTCGTTCGAATGAGACTGTCCGCACCTGCGGTCGGCGTGCGTGTTAAGCGGCCGTAGCGTATGCATTTTTCAGACTTGTGAACTGTTTGGTAGGAGTATTCAACTACTGAATAACTATTCTTAATTATTGAATAATAACCCAGTCAGCGGACTGCAACCGTGCGGAGGTTTGTCCAAAAAATGGTCGGACAGTCTCATTCAGACAGACTTTAAATGTTCTTCTCAAAAGAGAAAAGACGCTGACCTTGTTTTTAATGGTATGAGTGATGAATAGTTATAAATAGTGGTTTCTCATGTTCTCACTATGTGACGTATCAAATAAATAAATGAAGACATACGCACTACGTACACTCTCTCAGCACCGAACAGGTAGATGCTATCCAAGGGTAAGCATAGTATTCTGAAGATTTCTTTTTTCTCAGCTACCTCTTCTGGAAAAGATCGGGCCAATCCCATTCGAAGACCCGGACACCACTGACTGGTCTGACGCAAAGGCTGATGCCTTTGATTGTTTGAGATTCTTGCACTGAAAGCATCTTTACTTTGTTATTCTTAGAAAGGCAGCACCTGTAATTGACTTCTGAAAATTAATTGATCAAGTTTATTAATCGTCTTTGAATGCAGTGTTCACGATAATTGCAGCCTTGGAGTTTTCAGCAGAGTTCCAGGTGTCCCAAGTCCATTGCAGGAGCAATGTCAAAAAATGGCTAAAAACGACTGATGAATAGACCTGCACAAAAAAACTTAAATGTGGTGTGCCCACTCCGCCCAATTCCTAAACAGCTACTGAGGAAAAGGGCGGAGCGGGTAAACCATAATCAAGTTTTTGTGGCCATGTAGATTTATTTCTTGCTCGTTTTCGGCCGTTTTTTTTTCTTCAAAGCTGTTATTGCAACGGGTCTCGAACCATTACAGTTAGGGTGGAAACTCTGAGGCTTTTTCTGTACTGAACACTGCTTTCCAGACGAGGTTATAGCAGGATCTTCTTTTGAATACTTTCCAATCATTCATTCTTCTGTGATTTCTTAAATATTCAAACTGCTCCACCGACATCGTTGCTGTTCACATGAAGTTAGTTTTCATTGTATAGAATAAGTAACATCCCAAGCATACGGTTTTTTCGGAATTCCCAATGAAATAAATACTTTGAAAGGAATAATCCTAGTAGCCGCCTCTCCTGTAAACAAGAAGCACAAACCCCCCTTCGCAACCCTGAAAATTTCACTTGTGCTACCGCTATTTCGGTTAAGCAATTCACGACCGCGCGTCCCACCGACACAATTCGAGATATGGTCTCCGCATTCGATTCAGCCTGACGCATGGACCAGGCGGCTGGCAGTGCGGTATTGGCGGCATCACCGGCCTACGAGGTTTTGATCGCCCGCGTCGATCTACAGTCGCAGCCCCTTCCATTCATCAGACTAAATTTATTACGTGAACTGTACATGAATGCCATATTGCGCACGGTACAAAAGTGCAGTGGACACAAATTAGGTATGATCGTGGATGGGTTAGGGAAAAATTATGAAGTCATGGAATGATGGTTGACGGAAGAGTTGTTCCACTTTGAAGGAAGAGGCAACAATGTTTGCGAAGAACTGATTTTAAACATATTGAACGAATCACAACGAGAAATAAATAATTCGCAGACAAAAGATGACAGGTCATTGTCGTGAAAAGGGCACCATAGTGGCCGAAAATGGTATTGTTTACTGCATGGCATGTTCCATCTGGAGAGGGTCATTGTGCAACCTTAGTATATACATATCTTATCAATTCATAGAAGGTGGCCACTGGACTAACAGTTGGAATTGTCTGGAAGAAGTTGGGCAAATGTAGGGCATAAAGTCACATATATACATACTTATGCAAGTGTTGCAGATTTATAGAAACAGTGCATGAACTTCTGTGACACACTGTTTTTACCTACTACATCGACCTGAATCAATCCACTGTAAATTTTCATTTTAGAAAAATGGAGCGGTAAGAAAATATTCTAGAGCGCCTGGCGCACATACCGAAAACAATTTTTTCGCGCTGGAGTTTGGACGATTTCCTCTCCACACCCGACATGTGCAATGAACATAACACGAACAGCGCACAAACCAATGCAGCAGGAAAACTTCCTCTGAAAGAGTAAAAACAGGGTGAGTTTCCGTTACTGTAGCGATTACATCGCGGGGGATGAAGATTGTAAATAGTGATCAGTAATGGTATGATCGGAGGCTTTTATTCGAGACCACTGTGAATGTATGCAAAGCTAGGGATCCGTTGTCACCACGCGCTACACCACACAACGGCAGCTTAGCATGTTTTATGCACATTGATCCAGGAGGCGAGAACGATTTTTGCATCAAATCACAATCGCCCAAAACGCAAACTATTCGCTTTATACAAAAGAAGAGCTTAAGAAGTCAGTCGGTTTACAATGTTGCCCGAAAAGTTGTCAATTTCCCATGAAATGGCGCTGCTCACAAGTCAGATGAGTTTCACAACGTTCTCGGAGCCGAACTCATCATTGAATTTTGTCTCTGGTGAGCTGAGCGAGGGTAGGCTTCAGCCCGGAACATGATTATTGTCGATGAGGGCGCAGAATACAAAGATATCCCTACCCAGTCTACAGGCGATGAAATTCGATCATGAATCCGTATCCAAAGAACATTCAGAGATCATCAATCGAAGGCGGAATTATTTTCAATAAAATAAAAATTCGTCAATCTAGCAGACAGGCTGGGTTGTTGAAATCCTTGCAGTTCTCTTCTTTCTGTGCACGCTATCTCTAAAAGTACAAGTGAGAATCCAACGCCCGCAATCGCTTCACGATGCAGGCGCTGAAAACCACCTACTGTTCTAGCTTCCTCAATTTGAGCCGGTCCAAGTAAGGCTTATCGGTCTTGTCATGTCATATTCTTCTTACCACTGTTATATTTTGCCATGACCGACCGCCCCGCTGCATGCGCCGCCCGTATTCAACCGAGCGAGCTAAACTGTATGTATTTACTCTTTATAAAACACATGTACTTTTACTTCTGGGACCTCTTTTTTTTTAAATGTGGACTTCAAATAAAAGCTGTCCCTCTGTTTTTAAGTCCTATTTTTTCAGAAAGTCATATATTTTCCCTAACAAAAAAGTTCTGGCACGGAGTATCTAGAAAAATACCCACTGAATTCAGTAAAATTCAGATATTCATGTTGTATTGATTGGTCGATGTCACTTTTGCTGAGCGTTAGATTCTCGACGAAAGCCTTCGTTTCCTCGGAGGAAGACGCAGATATGTTCATTTTCTTGAAATCTGCTTTGATTTAAAAACCTGGAAAATTTTATTAAAATCACAAAATACAATAATGGTCATAATTTTTACGTTTTCGGAAAATAAATACGTGAAAAATAGCGCTTTTTTTTGCCCTTTTTCATAACTCTATTCAAAGCGGTCCGTTTGAGAATCTAGAGAGATATTGGGAATCAGCATCGTGTGCACTTTCTTCTGGATTGATGCAAAGCTGAACCTTCAATAGGATATATAGGCACAACTAGACATGAAACAATCGACCCGAAATACGCGTGAAACGCGATTTCCCAATTAAAGCGTTTATGAGCGAATGTGTCTATGTTGTCACGCGCACATGCTCTGTAAAAAGTATGCCGAAAAAAACATGTAAAAAATAGATCTTTTAATCCTGATTCCCAATATCTCTTTAGATCCTCAAATGGAACATTTTGAACTGAGTTGTGACTAAAGCGCGCGAAAAACCTTTTTTTGCGTTTCCTTCTTTGCCGAAAACGCAAAATTATGAACAGTACTGCAGGGCCATTTTCTATCTCACGGGTTTCACTCCTTTGCTTTACTAAACATGTACGGCTTCCGCAAGTCTGTCATTGGCTTAATTCAGATTTCTGTAATTTTTTTAACCCTCAAACTCCTGTTTTTTTTTTGGAGGAAGGAGTGGAACAACACTGATAGTCCCCTTTACCTATTTTCGAAACTGTTGCTCTAAATCTATTCCTGTTCGATGTATTATAGATGTACTAAAATTAGAGGGTGTACTTCTAATTTTCAGCCCTCTCTTTATGGTGTACTTCCGATCAAGGAAATACGATTTTTCATTAACTTATGTGCCCTTTTTCTCTCTGCAAGCCCCACTCTCATTGTTTTTTTTTTGGAGAAACACGATTCTTCGCATCTCTTCATATTTTGTAACAGAACGATTAGGCACAGAATTCAGCACTTTCAAATATGTTTTTATCTTCTCTCGTGGAGGAGGTAATGTTCCTTTGGAGCAAGGCCTGAGCAATATGATGAATGTCAAAGAGCTTGACCCTGGAATTTTTCAATAGTGGCTTGGCTACCTTTCCCAAACTCGACTTCTTCTTTAGGAACTACAGACGTTCCATTGTGGCTGCCCTTGGAATGATTCCATAGTTAATAATAACAACGAGCCAAGTCGAGCATTATCTTGTTTGCCTCCAACATTCGGGGTTTGCCTTAACTTAGGAACACAGCACCAGGCACAATTGAGTTCATCATGCTGATCGTACGGAAAGAAAATCCGCTCCGCAGCTGCGGACGGCCGCAGCACCAGTTCGAAAATAATAGTGCCAAGACCACGAGGTCCCGTCACGATTGACTTCGTGCTGCATGCTGCAGAAGGCTGTCCGCAACTGAGGACCGGAATTAGGCCCTAGTTATACACCAGCGGAATGAAAACGCCCCGCAAAGACATTGCCGCGTGAATCAGGGACTCGTCTGCAATATTGCGTCTTTTAAGTCTTCGACGCAATACAGCAAACCGAAAATTTCCGGGCGTTTCAATGGTATTTTATCGATATTTCAAGCCTCTATGACTTGTTCATTGCAGAAAGTCATGAGAAATGTATTGCTCTTGTCATCGAAATGCTCATTATCTCGTTTTGGTGATATTTTAACAAATTTAGATCTGAAAAATAATCAGCTGATGGAAATTGGCAAATGTCCAACAGGGTGGGTCCCGCCAGGACACAGCATACAGCGCCGCGGCTAGTATAACTGGTCGGTGCGGTTTTCCGGCGCGTTTTTCTGGGACAACTGTTCCTTTTGGCATGCCTCAGTGCAGTCGGTACGCACATAAGTGCTAGTTGTCTTGCTATTTCCGCAGCGTCCCGCCGGTGTATAATTACGGCCTTACTTACACCAGATTGATTTCGACTTATGTTCTGCTTGTCGGAAAAATTTGCACGCGGGAAAATGAAGGGAGGATGGCTACCGATCGAGTGATTTCGGCCCAATCGCTGAGTGCGGCTTCCTCATTGAATGACTGACACGAACGATATAGTCGTTGTGGGAATTTAAAAACAAGTCGCTAGACCAGTCATTTGCGCATCGGCAGGGTAACCAAGTCGATTTACACTACAAGGTGCAGAATATTGTGGAGATGAGCACGACTACAAAGTGCTGAAAAAATCAATCCAAGAACCTTGAAAAAGATTGAACTTTGAGTCAAGCTGATTCCAAAAAAAAATTGACAACTTAGGGTAGACGCAGTCAAACATTTCAGCGTCTTATATTGTCTCACTTCTTACCCACTTGATTGATTGTGTCAACCTTGTTGAGAATAAGCCATATGCAGATAAAAAAGAAAGAGTACTCGCTGATTCCAAAGATTTCTCAAGGTTTGAAAAAAAAACGTCCACTGTTAAGCAAGCTATGATCAGAGGGTGAAAAAAGCGATTTTCCGCTCCGCGCGTTTTGTTCGCCTTTTTACCAAAACGTGGGGTGAGGTTTGTACATGTTTGGATCGCTCTCGCTGGTTAAGGAGAGCATAGAAGCTTATTTTCTCAGGATTGTAACAGAATCCATGGGGGATATAATGTCTCAATAGCTCAAGAAACATCGAAAACAACAACAAAGGGTTGTTCGAAATCCCTTTAATAAAGTTTGAATTTGACTTTTCTTTATTAGATGATTCAGGGGACAAGCGAAAGTTGTTTTGAAAGTCGAAACCCAAATGATGCTCCCAAGTTGAAAGTCTGACCACCAGTACCCCTTGAGTTTAGAAGCCCTGTAACTTTAGTTCAGAAACTAATTATAAATTCAAAAGATCTCCTAGTTGCTATGCCTGACGCTACTGAATACTTCTCATCTAAGGAGAAAATGGGGAAGTCAGGCACCTGGAGCGTCCTTCCATTAGGACTATTTCAGTTGCTCCGTTTTGAAACTACAATAAAGACAGTGTGACCTTGGACAGAAAAATAATACGAAGCTCATCTTTGAGGATGAAATTTTCTGGAATCTTTCGCGGTTGGATGAAGATGACAGCTAGCCACACTGAACAAGAATAGTGGCATGCCTTCAAATTGTTGGTCTAACATCAAGAGAATAGTCACACGCCGACAAATCACGTAGTGCATCCGCTTCATAAGCATAAACTATGGAAATATCTCTGAATTGTTTAACCAGTGAAAGACCTCAGATCACGAAGTGAAATTGTGAAACCCCCGTTTTTCTGATGTCAAAAAAAGAACACATATTCGAAGTATTACGAGACCGCCTGGAGCGAATGTTCAATGCTTCGACCACGAATACCAAGAATAAATTCTCCAGAACAAATGTCTTCGTTTCCGAAAAGCGTGTACTAGATGGAGTCACAGCATCGTACGCTGTAGTTTTCGCGATTTTCCTCACAGGTAATTCCGTGATATGCATGCTGAAGTTGTTTGATAAAACAAATATTCGGTTCGCGAATAGAGCCGAGGAACTGTCAAACTGCTGAAAGTCGCTCCAGGGGCGGTAGTAATCTGGTTTAATATGCAACCTAAATTGTTTATTTGAATTGCATCTGAGCGACGTCTACGTAAATGCTCAAAAACTTTGTTTGATACATAGGGATGCCCTAGGTAAAGTCTTGACTCTTGATGTGCAAGTCAGCTCCAGATCAAATTCACCTTCATCTCAATTTTGAAGATGTCGCTGATTACGAACATCAGCGACAGGTGGCTGCCGTTGACTGTGTGATGGTTAGAGCGCACGAGACAATGCGGCAAAAGAGACGGCACAGCGCTTTCAGATTAATCTTTCTTAAGGTCCTCTCGAGTACATAGATATAGGATACCGTTGAAATTGGGACTTCACTGCATTCGCCAGCAATCAATGCGTTGCACCACTACCTGGTGTGTCTGGTCTGACACTGCACAGCTAGCGCAATTGCGCAGTGCAATGTCGCATTGCTCTCGTTGCATTCGTGTTGGCCTAGTTCGCTTCCCTCGGGCGTGCGAAATTTCGTTTGCAGTATTATTGTTCCTCATTGAACATAGGGCTGACTCCTCATTGTTATGGCTGTCTACACCACATCAGTGGAAGACGCTCATTATCCCTAGGGCCCCGGTCAGAGTTGGTGCTTTTTGCATCTGTAACACACCGACCCCCCCCCCCAGCACCCACCAACACCCACCCGGTCGATACGTATGATTAAAATGGTGGGGTGAGGTTGGAAAAATCACTCGGTGTATCCAACTAGATATGACGATGATTGCGTGGCCAACAGGATTGCACCTATTCAGAGAAATAGTGAAGGAGAGTATAGTGAAAAAACGGAGGTAGCAATGTCGATAGCTTTCTAGTGATACACTATGTTCTATCATCGGCCCGCCCACCCGGTGATTTTCTCATCCGCCGTCATCGACGTATAGCATGGATATCGACCGCGTTGGATGCACCGAGTGATTTTCTCAACCTCGCTCCATCATTTTAATCATACGTATCGACCGGTTGGGTGTTGGAGGTGTTGGGGGGTGTTGGAGGGATACATCGAGTGATTTTCTCAACCTTACCCCACCACATTGTTCATATGTATCGACCGGGCTGGTGTTGGGGGGTGTTGGAGGGATACACCGGGTGATTTTTGCATCCCATTTCCAATGTTTTGTGTGTGTATCGATTGGGCTGGAAACGTCGGCTCATCCAACTATGACCGGGGCCTTAATTCGCACTTAAGGCCAGATTACTACCGCCCCAGAAGTTCAGAAAGTAGTAGACACTCATTACATCGGTCCGCTATAACAATAAAATGCTCCCTGCAGCCTTCTCCCGAAGGTTTCCAAATCTTGCTGCGTTGTTTCAGCAGTTTCCTCGTGTCAACCGCAGATCATTTGTCATCGCAATTTACCGATTTCAGTCCCATTTGGAACTGTGATCGTCTGCTCCCTATCCATTATTGCTAGATTCCTTCCTGGATATACTCAATTTATCCTTCCGGTGTGATGTTTTCATTCGGTTATCCGGTCGGACAATGTTCACCTGAACGTTTTTCGGTTACTTCGGAATTCGCATTTTTTACGTCTGAATGGATTTTTGGGTAGTCTATGATCGCCACTTCAACGTCACTCGAGCTTCGCGTAAATGACCGACCGGATATCCAGAAACGGTTCGGTCTGATGGAATGTATAATGAAAAACAAGCACCTAAGTGGAGTGTATATCAGATTGTCCGGGATGAATTCAGGTAAAAAGGGTGGTCAGCGGGACAGAAAAAGCAACGAAGGCATGAATTTTATTCGCATTTTCGGTAGAGCATAGATAAAAACTCACCATCCCAGAATTGGAGATGTTCTAAATTCCCCGCTGGCCCGCTGCGCCCGTGGCAAAAAGCGCCACAGAAACCTATAAAATCGTATCAAGTTCGAGCAAACGTACATATTTTCATGACAACATATTGTACATACATAAGGTGTATTCTCATGTACAGCATTTAGCATATGGACCTCGCCTTCGTCCTGACAAATGCAAGCAGATAATGGTCTCTCAGAGAACTTCAGTGGGAGTTTGTGTGAACGGGCAACGTGTTGAACTTGTGGATGATTTCTGTTACGTGGGCTGTTTGTCGAAGAACGATGGTAGTTACGTGGCCGATATTCAACAACGAAGTGCGAAAGCTACATCTGCATTCAATTCTCTAACCAAGTGCTCTTGATCTAGCCCCATCGCAAAGAAAGTCAAGTTTCGAGTCTATTCACATAAGAGGCAGCGGATTCCACGGTCAGTCGCCGTAACGGACCGCCGCGCTCCACGGCTTACAAATTCATGGCGCTTTATATCTACATACCAGTAATACAAGTTGTTTTGAAATGGATAATCCAGCATTAATCAAAAATAATCCGTTTTTCTTCAAAGTAAACGAAAAAATCGAATTCATGGTGTGGGTGCGCAGTGTGGACACGTGGTCCCAGGGACAAAACAGCCGTGGGTGCGCAGTATGAACAATCCGGTCTTTCAAGAGTTGAAAATAAAATGGGTCAATGCACATGCTGGGATGTTAGAACCTTCCGCGATAAAGAATATTCTTAAAAGGGGTGCCTGTCCCTCTGGTGAAACGAACGCAGGACAACTGTTATACGACGTGGGCGGGATGATTAAATGGGCTGGCTGGTCCACGAGATTTTCACCCACTTCCTGGCCGTTTTTAACCGTACTTCCGCTTTCACTCTTCTCAGAGGGATTCAAAGCTTACGTTTTTGTCCTAAACGGGCAACTTTCTAATCGTGAACACTCCCTTAAATAAACTGATTTTTACACAGGGAAGTCATTATATCATAAAGTAGATACCTTTGAGCAGGGAACTTCTTGTAGCACTTATCTGCAATTTTTAATGTCTCTGCGTGCATTCTTGCAGAAATGCCAAATTCACCCAATTAAGGAGTTTCCGTGTCATCTAAACCCCAGTGGGGTCAAATGTTTCATACAGACAAGAAGCGTTGGGCAGATGAATCAATGCGCTTTTGAACGCTATATTACATACACTCTGCTTAACAATTTATGAAATAAAGAGAAAAAAGCAGAACATGAAAAGCTCGGGAATATCCAACGTATAAGTTTCTTCAAGGAAATCTAGTTCAAGTTGCGAAAGGAAATGTAGTCAAACGTGACGAGGGCGTGCGATGGAAATGCTCCCCCTGATAGAACTCGGAAACAACTAATTCGTGGTGATCTCTTCCTCACCGCATATTAATGAGATCTGAAAAATATTCACACCAGCTAAAATTATTCAGCAATCCTAGCCAAACTATTGGGGACGCGTCTTCATTCAACTGAAGCAAATTTGGATTCATAAGAATTCTGTGTTCTAAACCATGAAACAATATAATACCTAGTCGACTGGGTATATTATTGTCCAGCAAGGTAAGAAAACTAAAACGGTCAAAGCAAGCAAACAGTTGGATATTAAACACATCGTTCGACATTCCTTGAACACTCTCTCCCAGAGAAGGATCGACTTGACGAATCCTGATTGTCGCCATCTTCGTAGGTGGCTGTGATCGATCCAATCTCCCTGTTCGTTGAATGTTGACCGTCATCACTGTTTATCTGCAATAGCAAAATCATAACTTTGTGAAAAGCTGTGGTGCTAAAAATGGTGCCTTCAAATATGCTGGACAGGTTACCCAGGTCGTAGAACAGAAATTTCAGAGATTTTCGACTTTCATTCGTTGGATTCCTCCAATATGTCCTCTTCTTTGAAGAATAAGACGTGATAAATTCATGTCGACGTAACCTAAACTTTTGATGATGGTCGGATGCACCCAGCGCGAACAACGAATGAACTCATATTGCACCCATCTGTCACAAGAGGGAACACACGCTTATGATTCTTGAACCTGTTTCATACACGAAAAAGGGAATGCATAAACGTGACGGTGTACAACTCATCTCCCTACCAAATGATGAGAGTCTCCTATTAAGCAGCATTTAGCAACACAGTGTTTGTCTATTCTCTACCGTGAAAAAGTATGACGCATGAGGTCGTTAAAAATCTTGGTAGTTTATCGAATAATAGTCACGTTAATAACATTAATAATAATAATGGTAATGGTAACAACAGTAGTCTGTCGCATAATGCAAATGATAATAATAAAGAATAGTAATGGACATAATAAACTATTTAAAGAATTTTGAGCAGAAACCATTTTTCATCAGTATACCATGTCTCACTAGCAGATAATAGCGGTGAGCAAGGCATCTTTCATAGTCCTCAAAGCAAGCGCGGCACGCGCGTGACGCTTGGGAAGCGCGTTGGACCATTGAAGTTCTCACAGCCCATCCAGCACCGTCATAGGGGCACCGCCCAAACCGCCATGGCGGTATCACCGTTGGTATCAATACTCGCTTCTCAATTTGGGCCCACTCCAGCATAAATATTTCTGGGACTATCCTACGCTACCATCTACGCAAATGCAAGCGATAAATTTCTGTGCATGTCACAATTGAGGCCCAACTTCATCCCGCCGGAAATTTCATAGTTGTTTCCCGCGCGGTGAAAAGTTTCAGTCCACCGCTCATCGCTCGCGTCACACGCGTGCGAAGCATGCGGTGAGGACTAAGAAAGATGCCTGAAGTGCAACAATTAGCCAGCGTGACGACTCGCCGTTGTTAGTACCTCGTTAACGTCTCGCTCGCTCGCTCCCCACCTCCCCTAACCCAGCCGGGACAGAACGCCCTACATGTGCTCAAGCACTGAATTATTTGAGCAGATCAATTGTTTTTTCAGTGTCAGGTTTCAGTTACTAACTCATTTTACCCACATAATCCTAACTACAATTATTCCGTACACGTACAAATAACAAAAAAAAAGAACGCATGCAACGAAGAAAACTAAAGAAGAGAAAAAAATGAGACACGCAATGAGGAAATCGACGAGCAAAATGTCAGTCAAATTCTTCGATCGGCATAACGTAACCGTCTGGGGCCCCTATACCCGCGAATCTAAAGAATTTCGGGCCAGGCAATTGTAATTTCTTCAATTTGTGATTGAGACAACTTCGACGACGGCTGCATTTGACTTTTTTCTACTACTTCGTCATCGACTGCTGCACGCGACTCCTTTCTTCTACTTCTGAATCAACTGCTGCGACCGACTACGACTACACATCTGAAGCAGCGGTCCCGACGACACCGACACCAAACCCCGCAACGACGAAGGCAATCAAAGGAACGGAACAATTCCAACGGTGTGGTAACTGAGTAATTTCTCCCTCTTTATGTTGGTGATAAAAATCATCCTCAAGTGATAAAAAACCTCCTAAAATGATAAGAATCACCCTATGATCAGAGAAAAATCGACCTGAACTCATAAAAGACGTCTCGAATGATAAAAATCATCCTGATACGACCTAGGACGGCATACAGAAGGTTGAGTTTTATCAGATGAGGATGATTTTTATCACTTCATTTCGTCCCGCTTTGCATGTTTCTCGTGCCTATCGAGTGGGTGGGACTAGGAAGACCGGTTTTCGGCCGACTATGACAGGGGCCAAAGAGCTCTCGATGTGCAGAAGTAAGAAAAACTGCGTGTGTGGCCCATCCTATGTCCTATACTATATATATTTTGGTAAATTTGTGTGTGCGTGTGTGTATGTGTGCGTTTCTCTGTGTTTGTTTGAGCGTTTATTCGGCTTGACCTTCAAGGCGGGCTAACTCACGGGTACGGGCTCCAACAGCGCGCAGAACGGCGTAGAAAGTGTCTGGGTTCTTGGTGGGAGCCCGCAAGATGTAGTAGAAAGTGTGCGGGACCCCAGTATTAGTGCGCCAAACGTTGTAGTAAGCGTGTGGGCCCCAAGTGGGAGTTCGCAAGAAGCCGTAGAAAGTGTGCGGGACTCCAGTGGTATTAAGTGCGCCGGACGCCGCAGTAAGTGTGGGGGACCCAAGGGACAGTGCGCCGGACGTCCTATGAAGAGTGCGTTACCCAAGTAGGAGTGCTCTGGACGCCGTAGAAAGTGTGCGGGACCCCAGTAGGAGTGCGCCGGACGCAGTAGCAGACGCCGCAGAAAGTGTGCGGGACCCAAGGGGGGGGGGGGGTGCGCCAGAAGCCGCAGAAAGTGTGCGGGACCCAAAGAGGGTGCACCCGACGCAGTAGATAGTGTGCGTGACAGAAGGTAGAGTGCGCCGGACGCCGTAGAAAGTGTGCGGGACCCAAGAGGGAGTGCGCCAGAGGCCGCAGAAAGTGTGCGGGACTCTAGATGGAATTCGCCGGACGCCGTAGCTCAAATGCTCGCGGCTTAGTAAGACAGCATGAGGGGATTACTAACACAGTTACTCGTTGAGGTGTAAGCCCCTTTCGTTCCCCGAACTGCTGCCCAGGGCAGCACGTTGTGTCCTCTTGCTCCGCTCACTGCCCCAACTGCTGCTCGTATAGTGGCCCCACGTGCTGCTACAGTCGCCCCAACTGCTCCAGTCGTCTCCCCAACTGCTGCTCCTCATTGTGGCCCCAACTGATGCTCCTCATTGTGGCCCCAACTGCTGCTCCTCATTGTGGCCCCAACTGATGCTCCTCATTGTGGCCCCAACTGCTGCTCCTCATTGCGGCCCCAACTGATGCTCCTCATTGTGCTCCCAACTGCTGCTCCTCATTGTGGCCCCACCTGATGCTCCTCATTGTGGCCCCAACTGCTGCTCCTCATTGTGGCCCCAACTGCCGCTGTTCTTCCCCCAACTGCTGCTCATCATGGCCCCAATTGCTGCCCTTCATTTATGATCTTTCCTTTCTTTCTCATGACCGTTCTCCCGCAGGGGATATGTCGAGCTCAGCAGCAGCGCTGGGTCGACCTATCAAAATTAGAGCCCTCATTGAGGCTCATTCATATCTACAAAGGCTGATTCATCCTTGATTATATTCACTGATCTTCACCACAGTTGAAGGAAATGATGCTGGCGCTGTGGGCTGTCCCATGCCCACCCTAGGCGGCCTCGTATCTGGCACGAGTTTGCGAGGACCGTTCAACACAGGTCTCGGTCAGTAGTGATTGTGAGTCTCCAAAAACATTTCTTGACACACAATTTCTCTATACCTTGAACAAGAAAAGATTTTTACTCGGTTTCACGACTGTAGAGATGTGAATTAGGCTTGATAATCTGTTTCCCTTGCCTCGAAAGACAGATTATGACTTTCTTTGTACAAAAAGTTATATCCACATATTCCAAGAATGAAGTTCTCCTCAAAATATTCTTAAGTCGCTGAAATTCACACTGTTAAAAGGAATGCCCAGGGTTAAGCGAAATTCAACTATCAGAGTATTCATCATTTATTGATCTCTCTATGAATGGTGATTTCTTTTCTTCCAAGAAACAACGAATTTAGAATTTCTTGAAATTTTTTCTTGTTTCTAAATTATTGTCGTGAACATTTTTCGGAAGAATTCAAATTTTTATTTCATTGAAAAGTTGTTCTTGAGAATTGTCGGCTTTGAATTCTGGGAGCATTGTGCTTTTCGTGAAGAAACGGTACAGTTCATCTCCGTGATGTGTTCAGTCCGCAAAGTGCACGCTGATTGCGAAAGCGTGCTGCGGCGCGGTTGCGAGTATCCTTAGACAGGGATGTGGGATCACCCGGGCGGTTTTTGCTTTTAGTGCCCGGGTGATCCCACCACCCGGGTGATCCCACATACCTGTCTAAGGATACTCCCAACCGCGCCGCAGCACGCTTTCGCAATCTGCGTGCACTTTGCGGACTGAACGGCAATGCGGGGTTGAACGGTATTCCTCATTTCGCTTAATTTTTGGCGAACCTTCACCGCTCAGTATTTGATATATACAAGTCGTCGTCCAAAACCAGAACAATTAGTTTTCATTTCAGAATGAGAAGGTGATTCTTTTATTTTCCGACGTACAACTTCCAGATTAAAAAAAGGCAAAATTTTGCAAACCTGGAAGAACGCCAAATGACTCATTTCAGAAGAATCGAACACCTCTCGAATTTTGGACCGGTTTCACACAACCACCATCAGATGAGAATGAAGACTCATCCCTTTTTTCCAAAAAATTCATGTTTTTAGCCGAGCTAAACCGTTCAAATTGCTCACGAGGAACTATTTTTCTCGAGGGTGCCATTTTAAATTGACATTTTCTTCAAAGTGAAATTGCGTTTGATTTATAATCAGTAAAATACCAAAAGTTTTTTTTTTTTGAGACGATGCAACGAAAATGTGAATCTTACATAAAAGTACCACGTTTGAAGAAGTCGCGCGCTGATAAAAGTGAGCTTTCCGCGCAATGGGTTGGTCGCTACCGCACGTTTAGCCAGCGATAGTCATAGAGGGGCGACCAGCTGGAGATGAATGGCTTTGAGCAGTTGGTAGTTAGTAGCGTCAGGTCGCTGCGATTTGGCGATTGGATGGCAACAAGTCTTGGTCGACGGCGACCGGGCGGCGCCTGGTCTTTAACTTGATCACAAACTGGCATTAAAGGCAGTGGTCACGATGAAAAACATTATCGAAAAAACTACAAAAATCAACTTAGATCAAAAACAGCTGAAAAACTATGAAGGTAGCGCGGTGAAAAACGGTCTACAAATAGAGTTTCTAGGGCCCAAAGAAGCTAGTTCGTGCACACGTGCACAGCGATGACGAAACAGATCGCAGCCTCATGCCGAGCAGTCAAAAATCATCGACATTCAGAGGACGAAATAAATGCAAATTTAACGAATAAAAACGGTTGAATAATGAAAGCATCACTTCAGTCAATGTTTTTGACTAGATACACACATAAATTCGAAGGTTCATTGATTGACATTCGATTTCACGCTAGCTGATGTTCTTGATATAAGAGGTCATCGATGCCGATGATGTGGAGAGGGCTCGTCCACCATCAAAAGGCAAGAAAGTTCAGGTTTCAAATTCGGCCCAAAACAGTGGTTTTTTCGCGATTTTTTCTTATAGGTCCTACTACTCGAGACCCAGGAAAGGATTTGGAGAGAAAAAGACGACAAGCATATTTGATCGCGACCACTGCCTTTCAACTGACAAACTTTTGCTGCAGATTCACGAGTAGGAATCGATTGAGTTCAACTCCCTCTAATGTTTTTTTTTGCGAGCAACAGATTTTGGTACAATCGACCTGGTAACAGGACTGTCGAAAAAGTGTACAGCGGGGGAAGGTGTGCAGAAGCCATTCAGAAGCACTCACTGATCCGGAAATTAGAAAACACGAGCAATGTCGAAAAAAAAAACGGCTACGAACGAGATCAAAAAGACCAGTGCGGTACTAAACCTGAGTGTTCCGCTCACGCCACGCCTACTCCTTTCACCTATCCGTGAACTACTGAAAACCCGGCCTTAAAGGCAAGGTCCGGTCAAATTTTGACACTACCGAAATTTGGGTTAAATAGATTGGGCTGGCCTAGCTGAACATCGTCTGAACGTTTCACGAACTCTGAGTCCTTAGTTCTGGAGAAAACAGCTTCAAACCCAGGGATTACGGTATTCACAGCATGATAATCATGGATGGAATGACCGATAATTACACAGCACTTTTGAAGAATGCGAGGACAACCGCTAAAATATGGACGATGGCCACACTTTTCTGACTTTTCTGGATCATCGGCTAACGGAACTGACTGGAATAACTTGCAGAAGACCGGTTTTTACGCAGTTTTCGCATGTTCTTTGGGACTACCTGTAGCAAGAGCACCGATTTAGCGGGAAATCTCAAAATCGAAATTCTGCCCGGACCCTGGCTTTCAAAGGCATCGTTCACGATGGATTTCGTTTCCGAGTTTTCCATATATGATGAGAGCTCTAGTGCTCTATATAACAGCAATGTTGGAAAAACGGCGGAAAGATCACCGAAAACACCTTTTTCAGACCGAAATAATCGCATCCGAAGGAACAGTCGATCGTTAGAGATCGCTGTTTTGACCAACGATCTCACTATCAAATGAAATTTATCTTTCTTCCATGTGATTTGTAGAGAAGAAAAGAGTAATCGATATGTGTAGAAAAGTCATTTTTCACGTAACCGTACGCTATATTCCATCAATTTCCCCTCAGTTGTACTGTATCAATTGTTGATAATTTACTTATATGATGGCTGATAGCAAATTGTGCCAGATGACTGACGGACGGCCGGCCTCTTTTGGCGGAATTTTAGACATTCGACCTCACTTATCTTCACAATAAGGCATTTTCAGTCAAACAAACTCTCCCTACGTTCTTAGGTGGGCTCAGAAAATAATTCAAACCAAAAAAAACGGTGAGTGGTTTTCAGCGCGTACGATTTTCAGCGCATTCAGGAGGCTACGATTCACTCCGCTCAACAAAACTTACCCCATTTGATAATCGGTTAAATTTTTATATTCGGGTTTCCAGTTACACTTTCATCGGTAGCCGTTGAGAAAGTGGGAGTGGCGTGAGCGGACATTCAAGTTTATGGCCGTATAGGGCTATTTTGTGGTCGTTAAAAGCCGTTTTTTTTCAGCATTATTGATGCAGTGAGCCCCGGTTCTTTTGATTTACGTTGATAATTCGAACTGTTTTGATCGTGGACACTGCCTTCAAGGTATTCCGTCTCAGATAAGAACAGCCCACTCCCCGCCGGCCAAGTCGGGCTACTCGACTTCGCGCGGCCCCAATGTCGAAGGCGTGGCATAGCGCCCCACTTCCCGCGGAGAGAGGCTTTCTCGTCTTCTCGCGGGGTGTCAGCGGGCAGTCGGCTATTCTTGAGGGTCATCGAACACTCACTCATCGATTCCATTTTTGATGCCATCGTTGCACCACCCACTAGGGTGGAGCCAATGACCGATTGCTGAGCAGAGAACGCTGTGTTGAGAATTTTCCCAAAATTTGCGCTGCGAGCGACGCTGGCTTTGGGCAGGTGAGCCACTGTCCGTTACTGGCATCTGCGAATGAGAAGACTCCAACAACTAGTGAGTATAGGAAGCTTCCTCGTAGAGGCTCACTCCTTACTTGCCAAGAGCACTTCAAGACGAAGTGCCCAGAAGAGAATTTTCGAAATTTTGTTTTGACAGACTTTTACTTAGAGAGTGATTTTTAAATGTGCCGCAGACTGCTTTTGGATTGTTTCCTGTCCGACATCAGAAGAGCCGTAAAACGGTGGCAGAAAGGCCGCAGAGTGCTTGTTCACCGTGTTCGGGCAGTCAGCGAAACGGAGCTGCCGACTGCCCGCTATCGATCTAATGGCCTTCCGTGGGAGGGGTTACGGAACGTCGGCTAGTGGTACCGTGGGAAGCGTGCTGTCTGTATCTGAGGTGTGATATGGTTGACGATCGATTGGCTGTGTTAACTCTATAAAACTTCTCAGGGAGTGGGCATGTTCATGTTCTTAAAAGGAAAGAACACTCCATGTTGATTATGAGTGTGGTCTTAGCTACCTAAGGGGCCACTTTGAGCAGTGTTACCACACTGTGCTGGCCACAACACAGAGCAGCAGCTGAGGCGACGATTGGAGGATGAGGGCAGCACATGCTCCTCGAGCAGCAGCTTGTGCTGCTCTCGCTCTTCTTGTGGAAGTAAGAGTTAGTTGTGCTCTATGACAGCCCATGATCGTCTGGGATGAAGACCGTTTGATTGCTTCTATTATATACACCTTGTTTTGGGAAAAAAAGAAAAAAGATGAATTGACATATACCTATCTAGATGTTCGTATCTGCAAGTTTGTAACAAAGAGCTCTCCATGCTGATTGTAAATATGCTCGTAGCTATTCAAATAAACCACTTTGAGCAATGTTACCACACTACGATTGCCACAAAAAAAGAGCAGCAGCTGAGGCGACAAATAGAGGACGGGGGCAGCACGTGCTGCTTAGAGCTGCACAAAGGCAGCACGTGCTGCTCGAGGAGCCGCTCTTCCCCTCGTGCTGTCCTCGCTACCCTCGTCGAGGTGAAAGTCTATTGTGCTCCTTTACGACCCTGCGATCCTCTGAGGGATAGTGTGCGGGATTCAAGTGAGAGTGCGCCAGACGCCTTAAAAAGTAAGTGAGACCCGAGTGAGAGTGCTCCGGACGCCGTAAAGAATATGCGGGACCGAAGTTGGAGTGCGCAAGGCGTCGCCTAACATGCGCGGGATCCAAGCGGGAGTGCGCAGAGCGCCGCAGAAAGTGTGTGGGACCCAAGCGGGAGTGCGCAGGACGCCGCAGAAAATGTGTGGGACCCAAGTGAGAGTGCGCTGGACGCCACAGAAAAATTGTCAGACCTAAGTGAGAGTGCGCCTGACGCCGTAGATAGTGTGCGGGACAGAAAGTAGAGTGCGCCGGAAGCCGTAGAAAGTGTGCGGGATTCAAGGGGGAGTGCGCCAGAGGCCGCAGAAAGTGTGCGGGGCCCAAGATAGAGTTCGCTGGACGCCGTAGAGAGTGTGTGGGACCTAATCGGGAGTGCGCAGGACGCCGTAGAAAGTGTGCTGGACCTAAGTGGGAGTGCGCCGGACGCCGCAGAGAATATGTGGGACCGAAGTGGAAGTGCGCCAGATGCCGTGTAAAATGAACGGAACCCAAGTGAGAGTGCGCTCGATGGTGTAGAAAGTGTGCGGGACCCAAGTGGGAGTGCGCAGGACGCCTTTGAATATGCGTGGGACCTACGTGGGCCGAGCGCAGAACTCCAAAATCATTTCGTGCGTTTATAAGAAAGTGTATACCACCCCTTTCCTTACCTCACCTAACCATTGACCACTCATTTCAGCTGCTTAGGCCCCGGTCATAGTTGGATGAGCCGACGTATCCAGCCCGGTTGATACAAATGGGATACAAATGGGTTGATACAATTAGAAATGGGATGCAAAAATCACCCGGTGTATCCCTCCAACACCCCCCAACTCCTTCACTATTTCTCTGAACATTCCCAATCCTGTTGGCCACGTAATCATCGTCATATCTAGTTGAATACACCGTGTGATTTTCTCAACCTCACCCCATCATTTTAATCATACGTACCGACCGGGTGGGTGTTGAGGGGTGTTGGGGGGAGTCGGGGGGAGGCGGTGGGTTAGAGATGCAAATAGCACCAACTCTGACCGCGGCCTTAGCTGTTTATATGCACTAACTTTTCTTAATCGGGTTTATGTACGATGGAAATGAGTTAATCAAAATCTGCATCCAAGAAACACGAACATCATTGTACTTAATTTGGCAATAAAGGTAGCAGGGTGTCGGCTGGTCATGAATGCGTATACTCAATCTCAAACAGCGGTTGTCCTTATCATAAAAGAAATAAATTTTGAGCCTAGCTCCTTCATTTTGAGCCGGTCGAAGTCAGGCTTATCGAGATCATCGTGTCAAAAATTCCTAATCGCCGTTCGAACTTCGCCATGACTAACTGCTGCGCTGCTTACTTCCCCCAGACTCATCCGAGCAAGCTACACTTTAGATTAAGTACCACTTCAGGACCTCATACACTGAGTATCATAGGACACCCTCTAAATTCGTCGGTCTCATGTTTGTTGAGCAAGATATTTTTTTAGTTAATACTGCTGTGATCAGAATGTAAAATAACCCCCGTACACCTCTTTCGGGTTAGTTCGAATGTTTGTGAACTTTTCTAGAATAAATTTGTGTTTTGAATCGCGTATCAAAAGGATAGGACACCCCTGGATTAAATCGAATTTCTCGTCCGATAAAATTGTGTGTTCACAAATGTAATGGCTGTTAGGACTTGCTTGCACCTTTACTGTAACAAATACTCGATTTCGTGAAACAAATACTCTAAACTGGTCTGCCTTTACAAGTCGATCTTGCTCCATTTCTCTGTTATTGCTTGTTGGAGCGCAGAAATCGAGAGAAATCACCTGCCAATGGCCCCACACCTGACGAATTAAAATATTCCAGAAATTCTCCATTTTGTTGGGATCAGGACTGTAGACTATCCACTCTGGACAAGATAGTTGTTGCCGAGCAAAGAAGCCGACCTTAGACCTGCTCACGTGAACTTTCTGCTTGTCTTGCTATAAACTGCAACTTTGTCGCCCGAAAACATGGAGAAATGTAAATACGTGTTACTCTGATAGCTTCTGGTACTCAGTGGAGATCATCCGACTGCTGGCGAACGCAAGCTGTAGACGTCTTTGACGGACGAATGCTCTGACAGATTATGAGAGGTCTACGTTCGGAGTTCTGAAGGATAAATTGGACAGCACCTACCCTCGAATTGCTTTGTAGCACTTTTGACAATCGGACCTATTGAGAAAATGCTCCTTTCCGTCGGAAACCATCGCCTATACACAAATAGTCGAAGTAGCTGTCCACTTTAGCCATCGGAACTGCTTTCGCAGATCTCCCATAATCTGTCAGAGCATTTGCCCGTCAAGGACGTCTACAGCTTGCGTTCGCCAGCAATAACATGATCTCCAGTGATTACCAGAGGATATCAGAGTAACACCTACTTTCATTTTCCCACGTCTTCGGGCGACAAAGTCGCAGTTTCTAGCCGGACAACCAGAATGTTCACATGAGCAGGTCTGAGGCCGGCTTCCAGAGTGGATAGTTTACAGTCCTAATTCCAACAAAGTGACGAATCTCTGGGATCTTTTCGCTTGTCAGGTCTGAGCCATTGGCCGGCGATTTTTCTCGATTTCTGCGCTCCAACAGGCAATAGCCGAGATATGGAGCAAAATCGACTTGTAAAGACAGATCATTTAGGTCCAAAATATATGAAATCGAGTATTTGTTGCAGTGATTTTGCGAAGAAAGCCAATCGTTCTTTAGATTTGGGATTGCACATGTTTATCGGACGAGAAATCCGACTTAAAGGCAGTGTTCACGATAAAGTTCACTTCCGATATCTCCACGGCTTACGGAAGGTCTGGTGCCATATATAGCAAGGCATGCTTAAAAAGGAGACGAAAGACGCGTTTTTGGGCAAAAATATTCCCTCTCTTGTTTACGTTGATTTTTGAGCGTGGAGAAATTGACCGCTAAAAGGATGATACCTATCAGTGCAATGAAGCGACCAGCTCACTTATCTGCACTTCCTTTACTTGATCATTCCTGTAATCTGAGTCTTTATTTGTTCATTCCTATGGGGCGGATCTGGGGCACCAGGCGTGTCTGGGGCACCGAAACGCTTGTTCGCAGCCGTTATTTTGCCGCTCCTGACTCGTTTTCTACCGTTCTTTCGACACTGGGAGCCTAGGATCCTTCTCGCCTATCATTTCACTGTGGAAAGTCAACGAGCATGATCATCGTGAACGCTGCCTTTAACCTAGGGGTGTCCTATCTTTTTGTTACGCGATTTAAAATATAAATTCATTCCAGAAAAGTGCACAGACATTCGATCTGACCCAAAAGAGGTATACTTGGGTAATTTCACATTCTGATCGCAGTTGTATTGACGAAACAGATCTATCTTGCTCAACAAACGCGAAACTGACAATTTCAGATGTTTCCTATCTTTATGATACGCAGTGTAGAACTAAAGAAGGGCCGGTGTGTCACTGCACAGGAAAGGAGGTTAACAGGGTTTGCAAGATTTGGAATGCTTTGTAATTTCTGATGGTTTGAGTGTTGTCGTCAAAACCACCTTGTGCTCCGGCGCAGCCGGACCACAGCGGCAGAGCCCGGCCTTAGCTGGCAAGCTGCCGCTGTACTTTGTAATTGGGGATGATTATAGGAACGAGAGCCGGGCGTGAGAGCTTCTGTACGCCATCTCGAATAGAATTAGCGGATTTCGATTTATTTGCCTTATACTCAAGGTGCTGGCACAGCCGGACACCAGCGCCAGAGCACGGCCATAGCTCGCAAGCTGCCGATGTACTTTGTAATTGAAAACGATTATAGGAACGAGAACCAGGCGTGAGAGCTTTTGTACGCCATCTCGCATAGAATTAGTGGATTTTGATTTATTTGCCTTATACTCAAGATGCGGGCAAATGTGCCGGCACAGCCGGACCCCAGTGGCAGAGCCCGGCCTTAGCTGGCAAGGTGCCGCTGTACTTTGTATTTGGGGATGATTGTAGGAACGAGAGCCGGGCGTGAGAGCTTCTGTACGCCATCTCGCATAGAGTAAGCGGATTTCTATTTATTTGCCTTATACTCAAGGTTCGGGCAAATGTGCCGGCACAGCCGGACCCCAGTGGCAGAGCCCGTCTTAGCTGGGAAGCTGCCGCTGTACTTTGTAATTGGGGATGATTATAGGAACGAGAGCCGGGCGTGAGAGTTTCTGTACGCCCTCTCGCATAGCATTAGCGGATTTCGATCTATTTGCCTTTAACTCAAGATGCCGGCGAAGCCGGCAAATGGGCCGGCCCAGACGGACCCCAGCGGCAGAGTCCGGCGTCAGCTGGCCGACGTCACTGGTAATGTTGATATTACTGTAGCCGATATGGGCGGTCTGTCACTAAGGCGGCAATTTGAATAATTCAGACTAGTCGCGAATTGTTGTGAGACACGCCGAGCAGTATCAGAAGAAAATGCAGCACTATTAGGAGAATAAACCACGATGTCGAGGCGGAGAGGTTTTCTAAGGTTGGTGGTAGGGTATTTGTGAGGTTGACAGCGGAGAAGGGAATAAGCGAACATCCTAAGCTGACCCATTATTGGGATGGCCCGTTTGGCGTTCTCGAAGTAAACGAAATCTCTGCTTTGGTTTCCCGTTTCGGGGCAGGAGAGGAAACATTGTGTACTCAGCAGAATTTGCTACGAATTTATCCAAATGAGATTAGTGAGGAACCCCTTCAATTAGATCCAAGCGTCGACAAAGAAGGATAGTGTGTGTGAGGGCATCGCAGTGTCGGAACGCAATCAAACTGTTCCTCTTTTCAGGGCCGAGAGAGGGTTCGATGTCAAAGGCTCGTCTCATTGTCTATACGTGGAATTCTTCGGTCAAGGACGAAGATTGCCGGCCGTTCCTGCTCAAAACTTTCTGGGAAAGCTTACTGCGTCTAATTGGGCCGAAAGTAAGCTTCGCCCGTCTAATTCACCGAAATTTGACGGCTTTAAGCTTCCCGCGATCTTAGAACCCGCCGTAAGCATACATCGCCCCTATATGGTTAATGCGTCGTTTTCTAAGCTCACACTAAGCTTTCCCTGGAGTTGATTAGATGTCGGAAGCTTAACGGAATACCGAATAGTCGCGCAAAGCAAACAACGGGGACTATAGACGCGGTAAGCTTGCGATAACGGCATGAGCAAGAATCCTACGTATCGACTTTCGACGGGTCTAATAAGTGTGCTACCACTCACAGGAAAGAGTGCAGGCGTCCGGCCATGAAGCTGTTCATCATTCTCCTTTCTTTTCTTCACCTTTTTCTTCGCCTTTGTTGCCTTTAAAGGCACAGTCGAACCTCAGAATCGTTTTTCTGGTTTCCTGTCTATCTTGAAACCGGTCCCACGCTAATTCCAATGATATCTCTGAGATCGTTCAAGACCTCCTGAGAACGGAGTTACAGCACCTCAAAAATTGAGCTACGGAAGCATCATGGACGAGATAACCAAGGCTTGTAACATCCGTCATTTACAACCGATCTATGCGATACGACCTGAATCGAGAGGCAGGCTGAGAATGAAGTGAAGAAGGGGACTATTAGTTGGAAACAATCGCTCATCTCGCCACTGTTGAGCTCGGAAGATCGCAAAAGGGGCGTGCCAAAGTGGCTTACCGATGGGGGTGGCCCGGGGTGGCTTCCTCCTATATCTCGCTCATTCAGAGGAATCGAGAGCTCGCACTTGTCAGATGTTATAGGAGATGGGTCTATTTCACAACTGTGTGGAAATATCAGATTTCGTCCCTGAGCTTGGACTGTGCCTTTAAATCCTCGATTCAAAGGTTGTGTTCACGATGGTTTTCGATTTTGGATTACAACTCGATCCTAAGGTAGATTTGAAATGACGAAGGATTTGAATTCCGGTTCTCTCGCTCGGCCCCACTACTTTTAGAGGAAGTGTTCGTGGGGACAATAAAAACTTTCAGCCAACGGCCGCAATCATTCTGGATTTTCTTTTGTTGCTTTCTTTTCTTTGGACCCCCTAATGTCTGTACTGTGGAAAATCAAGTCATTTATGTAATCAATACTGCTCTGTATAATATGGTTTGTATCCCATCTCTAGAAAACCGCGATGCAGCTTTTATCTCGCTATCTTGGGAGTTTTATAAATCCATTCCTAACACCGTGTTCTCTTCAAAAAAACAACTGCTCGACTTTCGTGATAGATCTATCATACTGGCCGTCGCTGCTTCCCCCTTCCAGGGATTGACTACATAAACATTAATCTTTAGTTGACCCATCTCATCGGTCAAAATCCCTCTGTTCTACTGGAATACTAGTCCTGATCATAAAATGATGTCACTGGAATGAGGCGTCTCTGTCGTTTCTGCAGTTTCTTCGTGATTTTAGCAGTACATGATGGGCAACGCATTCTTTCAACTGAGAAGCTCGGCAACTAAAATCGTCGTGAACACTGCCTTTGAAGACAGTGTTACAATAATGTTCAATTTCGAGATTATCTGCTAGATCAATTGTTTGCCACTCGGATAGAGCTGAAATGATGCAAAAACTTACTGAAAAAAGGACTTCTCAGGAACGTTTTTCTGTTTTTCTGCTTATCTTGAAGGCGGTATCACGCTGAACCTATTGATGTCTCTGAAATCGTTTAAGACTCTCTGGAGACGGAGCTTTGGTCCTCGAAAGTTTTCCAAAATTGAGCGGCGAAAGCATGGCGGACGAGATGTTCGAGGCTTGTAATTTCCGTCATTTGCAACCAATTTCTGCGAGCGGGCTTGAATGAAGAAGGAGATTGAAAATTAAAGAAAGAACGGGACTTCTGAGCGAAAACCATCGCTCGTCTCGCCACTGTTGAGCTCGAAAAGACGGAGCGTACCAAAGTGGTTTCTTGCTGCGGGAGCGCTAGAATGGCTTCTTTCTATAACTCGCTTATTCGAAAGAGTTGAGAGCTTGCTTTTGGCAGGTGTTATATAGGGTTGGTATACTTTAAAAAATATATGGGAGTCTCGCATTTCTTACCTGACGTTAGACTGTACCTTTGAAGGCTTTGCACGCTCGCAACCATGGTTGAGATTACAGCATGAATAGGCCCGCCCGGCCCCTTAGGGTGAGCGCGGCCTTGAAGTAGAGTCAATGAAGCTTTGAAGTAAGCTTAGTTCGGCTTCAATGTATCCTTTGCGCAGCCTTGAAGTAGGATGAATACAGCTTTGGGGTAAGGTTTATGCAGATTTCAAGTAAGGTCAGTGCTGCTCTGCAGTATCCTCTGCGAAGCCTTGAAGTAGGATGGGTGCAGCACTGAAGTAAGCTTATTTTACGTTCGAGGAAAGGATGCTGCGCCTTCAATGAAACTAGGTTGAAGCAATCAACCTAGATACTCTAAAGCCGAGGAAAGATTTCCCAGAGAGTTCTGAGTGGTGTCCCAACCATGAGTCTGATAGTGTCATGTTGGAGCGCAGTCTGTCATAGGTGACATCATAACAAGAATTCAGCAACCGGTGTTTTCGCATCGGATTTCCACCATCCTGGAAGCAACAAGAGCTATGACAATTTGACAAGGCTGTGACACGTTGGTTGAGAAGACGCGTTAGATAGTCGAAGGAGAGGCGCGCGAAAGACGCGTTGGCAAACGCGAGATGCATGCAAGTGACTATATGGCAGCAAAGAATGGCATACTGAGCGGGTGTCTCGCTGGCGGCCCACGCGACATTGTACACGTCATAGAACGTGACCGGAAAATAGCATCTGATCTTGTGTATAACTCATTGTGCAGACGCTGTTGTGATAAACACAGGAAGCCTGCCATGATTGTGCCCAGGAATCTGCGGATGCTGAACAAGATGGATCAATGGATGGAAGGACACCATCGTCTTCTACTACGACGAGTTCCGGTGCATTCATTTGCAGCGCACGCGTCTCTTTGACAAGGGAAGTATACAAAGCGTAGGTCGGATCTGCCAAAACGACTAGTGTCGTTAGTATCTCTTGTGGCTAAATAGTAGAACTGCGCAGTATCCCGCCCCGAGCCGCAGGTTCCAAGAAGTTACAAGCTCAAAAAGCTCATTTTTTGGGCTTTTTTACCTTCCAAAAAGCGCATTAGTCTTCGGAAAATCCGGAAACGGACCTCATAAATGTGTTCAGCGTCAAAAACTACCCCCCTGTGCAAAGTTTGGGTGGTGGCTTATTTTCCGTACTTTGTCCAGACTAACGGCGTTTTGGACTTGTACGGATTTTCGGTTGGGCGTTTATTTCTCGGATTTTCGGTTGGGCGTTTATTTCTACCAATTGAGGGCTCTGAAAGCGTTTTAGAAAAATTGTCCAGATTTGACTTAAAATTCTCCCAGGATGGTTTTTAGGGGCGCTGATCACGAATCTGCGGTTAATTAGTCGATTTTCCAATGTTTTCGGCTAATTTCGTTTGAAGCTTCCCAACCGGGGAAAATTTCGAGGAAAAAACGCCACTTTCGAGAGTTTCGCTTTTCTACGTTAGATATGTCTCAAAATCATTCTCTGAGGGTTATTTGGAGTGCAAAACACGAATCTGGAGTCCGTTTATCGATCTATTGCAGATTACGGTAGATTACGGTGGGTATACGGTAGTTTGGTAAAAATCTCAGATTTTACTCAAAATTTGTATACGGGGGTTATTCGGGGTGGAGAATACGAATTTAACGTCCGTTTGTCGTTTTCCGAAATACTCAGGTGGGTTTTCACCCCTAAATGACATGCTACCTACCGTAACCTACAGTAAACCTCAAAATTTCGACAAATGGACTCCAGATTCGTATTCGCCACCCTAGATTACCCCTGCATACAACTTTTGAGCTAAATCCGAGAAAATTTTTTAGAACTCCAAAAAAAAATGCCTGATGGGTGCTACCCTTGCCTTTTCGCCAGGCCTAAAAAATGCCCATAACTTTTTTGAGCGTGCGGCTCGCGGCGAGATACTGCGCATTTTTACTATTGAGCCAGAAGAGATACTAACCATACCATTCGTTTTCGCAGATCCGACCTACGCTTTTTATACTTCCCTTGTGAGACAGAGCAAGCAACGAACAAATGAAAAAGTATAAAAAACGTCCTAAGGCGAATTTTTTTAAAAACCGGCGTCCAATAGGTAAGATCGTGTGCGATTGCGCAAAACATGCAGACTTGCGACTGAAAGACATTGAAAATTCGATCATGAATCGATATTTGCGGGCTCGGGCGCGAAAAGAAGAGGCAACGAAAGAACAGGCGGCAGGAGAGTGGCACTTCTGGATTTGCTCAGAACTTTGCAAACATGTTACGAACACCTTAGCCGACATGTTACGCAAGTCTTAGGTAGCATGTTGCTATAGCTGCGGAAAGCTGTCCCTATGCGTGACCGATAGCTTTCTACAAAGATGAAGGAAAGCTGTTATGCTTGCGTGCTGAAGGTGTCGGTAGGAGCCTCGCTATACTTACGTGTTTCGCTGCCTGGCGCTCGAGTCAGATTTGGCGTCGGTTAGATTACGATACTGATTGCCAACAACACTGAGGCCAATGGCAAGCGAAACACTGAGGCACAACGAGATTCTGACATGACAAACAACTACTTGCCCTTCGCGTAGAGCTGAATATGCAAAACCTTGGGAGACGTGCACCAGGAGTACACCAAACGCTGAAATCTCACCCCGCCTCAGTATAGAGAGTGAATATAAACATTTTAAAATATTAGGATCTACACTGCACAGTATGTTTGAATGTGAAATTGAAATCTTTCTCGTTTTTACGAGCGACGACAATGATCATGAGATACGGGAAAAAATGAGCTTTCAAATGCTAAATGATACTTTGCTATACAATGCTGAAAATAACATATTTAAAAGGCGCGGGAAATTATTCCTCAGCTTAAGGCCTATTTTAGAGTTCCATCGCAGAATTAGCATATGAATCATGAAATCGCGCCGCGGCGGAACTCTAAAAAACCCCTAAAGGACCGATTAGAGTCCCGCCACTGAGAGGCGCGGCAACATGCAATAGATGAGTATCGATCATGTGGCGCTGTACGATCGATTCTCCTTCATTGCATGATGCCGCGCCCTCCAGCGGCGGGACTCTAATCGGCCCCTAATAGATTCTAGCTAAAGATTAAAGATCAACGCGCGTCTCGAACCTATTGTGATCAAAAACTTGTCGGTGGGCGTGGTTGCTCTTTTCCGAGACATGATTGACCTTTTCCTCGTTTTTCTTTTCTCTCTTACTTGAACGAATTGAGCATTTGCGCTTGCCAGGATTACCATACATGTACATCGGCCAGACTATAGCATAAAAAACTACCACTCAGGTTGGGCCCTGCCTTGAACGAGGCGAAGCTGTAGGGAAAAACTAGACAGCGCATATTAGAAGTCATTGCAACTGTGAAAAAATGACTGTAAAAATTACAGGACGTTACCTCAGCCAGCACTGAGAGATGTTCATGTGGCGATTGCTGATTGTCAGCACATAATACAACATAGGAGAATAATGTCATGAGAATCTTGACAAGGAAAACATGAACCCTAGCAGTTATGGGGGGCGGGTGGAGAGGGAAGCAGTGAGAACGTTTGCGCGAAATCGATTGAGCGAGCGGGCGAAAATTCGAAAATGGCTGCTTGAAGATGCCGTAACATGTTTGATGCCTGACGGTACCATGTTTGCTGGCTCCCTGACTGCCCCGGCTATCGCTCTCCTGGAAAACCCGCGGCGGAAGCATGTTTGTAAGGTGCGCGAGACGAGATAACATGTCGGAAATATGTTGAGGTCATTTTATGCTGCTAGCATGATGTTCCGAAAGTTCTGAGTGAGCGCTGGACGGGAGCTGCACCTCTTCTCCCTAAGGTCATTCTTCTCTCCCGCGCCCTCCTTGTTCTCATTATTGTTGAGGTCTTTCGTGCTGAGCGATTTCCTTCGTTTTGTGATTGTAATTTTGTCGTTTTTCATTCGTTTACATCATAAATAATTATCATTAAGCGTGTGATCTTATTGTACTGGTTGTTTCTCGGATGCGAAAACTCGGATTGTGTTTTTCGTAATTTTGTGGGTACGCAAATTCCACTGAATGAAGGGGTTGTTTGAAAACACTACACAGTGGAGGTCGCGAAGTGGGTGTCACTTCTGCACATATCCGGGCAATAAAAAAACCGAACTACATTGGTATATTCGGAATCCTCGCACTGCGAAGCTTCGTTCGAGAACGAAAATCCTATGCGACCCTAGTGTAAGTGCTAACGGATTGAGAGGTCCGATTATTCAAAATTCAAATCAACCACAAGGTCAAATCGCATTTATATAAACATTCTATTCGTTAATAGAACTTCAGGGAAACACAAATGATGCGGTTTATACCCATAGAGGGATGTCGTGGTGATTCCCTCCACATCTTGTTTGAAGGAATTAAATGCGATAAAGTGATTAGTAGGAGCTACTGTTCTGCTTTACTACTTGCTTTGAATAGATGTTCAATGAAAAACACTCAAGTTGTGTTTAAAAGCAGCCCGAAAGCCATTGAATTTTCTGTATCTCGAGCTACCAAAAATGATCCGGAAAAACCGCTTTTGCTCGGAGAAGACTTTTTTGATAACATTACGATAGGGCGCTTGCTGTCCACTTTATTTTTCTTTCATAAGTAGTGTCCTTTCAGAAGCGCAAGAGGTCCGTTCACGAGTCGGAAGGCTTGGCACAAGCACAAGGATGGAGACTACGCGAGACCTCAAGGTTCCATTGCTTTAGCATTTTTGTAATGGCTTTCCGTGAAGCCAAAGCTATTTACATCGTAATTTATTTTGTAGCTCATTGTAGCGCATTGCAGTTTATTCTGAACATTTGAGACTAATGCACCTATTTGATACGTTGTAGAATGCATTTTAGTACCTAAAAACAAATACTTGAGCCAAACTCGAAATCTAGTCAATGTCAATTTACAAATTTGCATAACGAGCAGGAAGAGTAGAAGTAGGAATCGGGTAGAGCGGCTCATGTTTGCGGAGACTACACAAATGTGTGGCAATGTCGAACAAACCTAAAAAAAGGACTGGGTAAAGAAGAGTAAGTGCAGGTGATGCGAGTAGATTGGATAGGTAGCACCGTAGACAGAACTCAGTTCCGCTGGATGTGAACTGAAGTAGAATAGGCCGCTAAACGCGACACATCAAAATGTTAACAGCCTGAAAACAGGAGGACGTCGCTGGGCAACGGACATGTTTTAGGGGTATGGTATACTTTTGCGACACACGGTCGCGTCGCTCTGCACAGCGACAGCGACCGCCTCCCGTCCTTTAAATCTGTCACTGTCGCAGTGCATTGCACAGCGACAGCGACAGTGGTAGCGACAGGCTATGGCACATTTGCAGTATGTCAGCCCTCCGCGACATGTCGCTGCGACGCACACGCGACATCTGTTCCTACGACTACCGTTGCCATCGCTCCGATGCGGGTCCCGCCACGATTTGTGTTAGATTGCATGCCTTTCGCTGATTACAGCGACAAAGTATACCATAGGCCTTAGGCCGACAATACGCGCGATTTAACTTGTCTGAACGTTCGCCTCCAATCAGCAAGATACTGAAAAATTCAAATTTTTCTGTTACTTGCTTTGTTCCTTAAGTACAATTACCTCGGGGGACTACTGACTACTCCTACAGCAAAATGAAAAACGGCAAAACAATCATTTATAGAAATCTTGCTTTTTTTTGGGGGGGGGCAGGCGGAAACCCGCAATTTGCCGTTTGAACTTGTTCTTTTGCTCCTTACCTGCGGATTTTCACTTATTTGCACTTTTCTAATGGCAACATCTACCTTCTTATGACGAGAACTCAACAGTAGTTTCTATCTCATACCTTGCCTTCAATATCTCGGTAAGTGAGCTTGTTTATACGCGTTTTGAATAGCTCCCATGAATAAAATTTTGGCCCTTCTAGAGTTCCCTAAGTTTTGAAAGCATGGTGGTTGAAACCACGGATGCAGCCAGATCAGTACGCGAAACGAATAAAATTTAAATAACTACAATGAAAATAACAACAGCGCAAAAAATTTGTGCAATGCGGTGTGCGAATAGTGATTACAATATGAGGTAAAATCAATGAGGAGTAAAAAGATTGGAGTCAATGGAAGCAACTCAAAACACCCCACCCGTTTAGCTCGATTTTCGCCCACAACCTATCCCCAAATCGATAAACCCAAAAGGGCCTTTCAGAGTGGCGTCGCAGAAAATTTCGCTGTCGCGGCGACGAGGTGAGAGATGGGGGTGCTACGCAGCGCAAACCGTGCCGCGCGACGGGAGCGAGCGCCGCGCCCGCAGGGTGGGAGCGACGGGGGGAGCGGGGAGCGACGTTCTGCGAAGTTTTGCGACGTTTTGCGAGGCGAATGGTCTCGACCATTTTTGTCGCTGTCGCTATTTGTCGCTGATGTTTCTTCGTAATAGATAGTGTTCCTTCGTTACTATCTCGTATTAGCTAGTGTTCCTTCGTTACTATCTGTCCATTAACTCTCTGTAGAATCATCTTTTTGCATATTTCACTAACTATTTGCCATCCAGGATTAATTTCGTCATGGGATATAATTGGTCATCCAGGATTTACCTCGTCATGGCGTTTAATAATATTTTGTGGTCGACACCTTCATTGTTATGCAAATATTTTCAGTTGAAGGTGATTCTACTGGTGGTAGTGTTCCCTAGTATATTATTCGAAATGGCTAGTTTTTGTTGATCATTTTATCGCGCTATACTGAAGAAACCGCCTCTTTTGATAAGTTTTTTTGTTCAAAAATTTACATCATTGCTCAGTTTACTGCCGTTTTTTACTCGACTTTAAGTCAAATGTGTTACTTTTAGTTGAACATTCTTACTTGCGTGGTGTGCTGGCCTTCTTCTATCTGTGAATAAGCCAGCTTTATTTGTTCCATTCCACTGTGCCTATTGTGTCTGCCGTGGATTGTACCAATCAGATTTCTGGTACGTTTTTTTGTCACTTAATGGTGACCTTCAATTTCATAGCTCTTCATTTTTTAAAATAATTTGCGGATTGTGGGATGCACAAAATCAGTTTCACTACGAATAACATTTTTCTCCATCCAGGGGTTTGGGGATATGGGACGTCGGTGCAAAACTAGTTGAGGGGGCCACTCATATTTCGAGTGAGAAGAAATGATTCTGCTTTCAGAAATCGATCAAATTTGATGGAATTTCTAGGAAATTACGAGTGATAACGCTATCATACATCTGATAACGGAAGAATTTTTTTTCATGGATGAAGCAATTCATTTCCATGGGTAAGCCTTTGGTGGCCCCCTCCTTGTCTAAGATAGTACCGAATAGTAGTGCCTGATCTATAGCAAAACATGAGGACGAGCTATAGTACACGCTCATAACATGCGGGGTATAAAAGGGCAGAGGAGCGATATGCATCCATTCACACACCGATCTTTTCGAGAGGCCGCTGGGGAGTGGCTGAGGAGGTCGAAATCTTGCGAGAATGCTTGTTTTCTGGTACGATGTGCTCATATTCAAGCTGAAACTTGGACATTTTTTGAAAGGGGTTACTGTATCCCTTCGTCCACCGATCGGTATGAGCGTGCTTGTGTGATTCGGCAAGTAAAGTGATACTTCATAGCACAGTCGATTCAATTTAGTTATGTCGATGGAGGAGGATGAAGGAATCACAATTCTACTCGAGTGTTTACTTCACGTTCTCTCCACTTATGAGAGGAAGTACGTGAATGATGCCCACGTGCCCTACCTCGACACACGGTTTCGGTTATTTGATGCGTACCTGACCAGTCTGAGCCCGGCTAGTTTCCACAACTTCACGCGTGTGTACCCCGAAGAGTTCGAGCAACTACACGTGCAGCTGGCGCCCGCTCTGGACCACGTTCGAACTCATCGCGCACCGATCCCTTCGAAACATAGATTGTGTTTGTTTTTGAGTAATGGTTCACGAGCAGTTTCGGTGCAAACCTAGTGAGGGGGGGGGCACTCGAGAGCCACCCATGAAATAAGATGCTTGATTGCATTATCAGTATATTGCTCCCCAATCAGACTTCCAGGGGTCGTATTCGCCAACAACCCGCCGAGGGAAGTCGAAGGGAAGCGGAAGGGATGATACCGCGCGCGGCAGAGAAGCAGATCAACCAATCCTACACCATGTAAGATGGAAATGCAAACTGTGTTACGTATCGATATCATTGCGAAAAGATAAAGATTCCATCGCGAAGCGGCCATTCTTCAGCTATGCGATTCGAAAAATTCCGGCGGTCGCGAGGGAAGCCAAGGGAGGCGAGAGGTGGCCGTGGAGCGCACATTTTGTACTGAAATTTCATCTCATCTACCCTTCGACTCCCCGGCGGGTTGATGGCGAATACGACCCCAGGAATGCTCTGTGTTTTGATAGTGGTATCATATATCTGCTTTAGGATCATGAGTGGGTCTTCAGAACTAGGTTTGCACCCCCATTAAGTTTGACTTATTTTACCCCTCTTTGCTTTAGATATGTTGCTCATGGGACATCCTTCACTCATCTGAGTGGAGAATTTGCAGTTGGCATTTCAACTGCATCGACCATCGTACGTGAGGTAGCCGAAGTCATAGTAAACGGTAAATAGAGTAGTTTTAGTGGATTGACACTAGATCGGGGGGGGGCATTCGAGAAAATGGAATGATTCACCAATGAAAATGAAAATTTGCGCTGATATCATATGTGTGATAGCGTTATCAGTCATTGTTTTTGTGGAGATTCCATTCCTTCATCTGAATCCTGAATCCCCCCCAACTAGTGGCATATCGTTCTGCATCTGACACTCTTTTTTCAGTTTTGCACGACACATCCTTTCCGCCACCGACCAGGGAGACGTGGGAGGAGTCAGCGAACGCCTTCAGGCGTATATGCGACTATCCAGCGGCTGTGGCGGCCATGGATGGTAAACACGTTGCAATTGTGGTAAGGTTTTGGATTTCATTTTCAATTCTTGCCTGGAATCCTCGTTGACCCCCCATCTGGGATAGCAACTCTAGTGATATTATTCATATATTTTTAGTGCCCCCGGGAGAGCGGCTCGTCCTACTTCAACTATAAAGGCTATTATAGCATTGTGCTGCTCGCCTTAGTGGACGCCAACTACCGCTGCATTTTGTACGACATGGGTTGGTCTCCTGCGACCCGCTCTTGTTTATGAAGTTCGCCGATGTTGTTTTTTAGGCGCGCCGGGACGGGATTCGGACGCTGGTGTCTTCGCGACGAGTGGTATGAAAGTTTCGTGAAGCACAGGTCGAAAATTTCCCGCTTGACATCCGACTTGGAACACTTGGGACGGTGAGGACGTAAGCTCGGGTTGTAGTGCTCAAATCACAGAAAACATTCAGGTCCCTCATCATGTGTTGATCGACCAGGGGTTCCGGCAAACTCCCCGCTATATACGACCATACAATCAGGCCGACTCTGCGAAGGACAAGCAATGCTGTTACTTCAATCGAAAGATGTCGAAGTGGGTTTACACTCTCTTTCTCCTGACGCTGTGCAACCGTTTCATTTTTTCAGAGCGCGAGGGGTCGTCGAAAACTACTTTGGGATCCTGGCGTCCAGATTTCGGATTCTACTTCAGCCGATCAATGGTGATGTGGAAGCGATAAGAAACATCACTCTTTCCATCATGGTAGGAAACCTCGAACGATAATCCCTTCCTGTTTAGGCCCCGTCAGAGTTGGTTGATATAATCACCGTGGCCAGCCCGGTCGATCCGTATTGAAAACATCGATGATGGAGGCTGCAGAAAACACCCAGTGTTTCCATGTGTGTCTGACGCGGTCAGCATGTACATCGGGAGTTTCTTGCATCCCACCTCATGCATGTCTTTCATGATTATTGATCGGGATGGCTACATCGATCATCCAATCACGACCGAGGCCTTAATAATAATCTCCGATTGTTCATTTTCAGATCTTACACAACTTACTGGTGAACTCGGTTGGCAGAGAGGCTATCCAGCATCGCTATGGCACTCTGGATTGGACGTTTGTACCGAACGATGAAAACGTCCCTGGCGTTCCCGGAAATATCTCGAATGAAGCCAAGGTCATCCGAGACCGCATCAAGAAATACTATGCCATGAGGGATAATGTCACTTGAACAACGTTTATTCATTGCACATCCAACATACGAAATGCCAATAAAATCGTCATATCAACATCAATGTTAACAGCAACAACAAAAGTATAACAGAGTAGATCACCGCACAACGAAGTTACTGACCGTTTCGAAGACCTCGTAGTAAGACTTTGGTAGGCGTGTGGCCCCGCGAGAATCAGAATAATGACGCTACACGTCCGTCAGCATATTGAAGAGATCTCTCTCTCCATCGATAAGAAGCGTGTTGACGTCGAGACGCAGTTTAGTCGCCATAAGTTCATCGTGGCCATGAATCTTTCTCAGCGAATCCGCCACGTATTCACCTGTAATTCAAAGTATCCTATCCTGCAAATCTACAAAAATTGTCTTAATTTGGCTCTCAACTCACCGAAAACATCAAAACTATCCCGGGCTCGTTTTTCCTTTAAGGCGTCCAGCGTCCCGCAGATTTTTGACATAACTGAAAATTAGACGCATTCAGCTGCCGTAACAAAAAACGAATAGAAGAAAAGTTGACCTGCATTCCTCGGTGTTAACTCCGACCGCTTTCTTGAGGGGAATAGAACAGGTGTTTCGACCACCGGTGCTTCTGATGCAGAGGCCGTATTCGGTGTCCCGGCTCGAGACAAATGCGGTGTCACAGGCTGAGACACTCGCAGTGTGCCAGCACGAGAAACTGTCGTTTCCACAAAGGTGAGCTGCAAAAAATCAGATGTTAATAATTGGTTTTCGGCACCATCCTAGACGGGGAAGGGGCGCCTGGCATTCAATACACAAATGAAATGAACCACCGACCCGTGACGCTATCAGTCGATGCATTATCACGGAGTTTTCATAACAACGATTGATAGCAGTATCAAGCATTTTATCAAAGTTATTGTTAATTTCCATTCTTAAAGCTTGGTTGCCCCCTCCGGTCTAGGACAGAGCCTAAAAAATCGTGTTTTCCAACCTCTTCGCCGTGTATTACAGTTGGTGCGAACCTTTCTCGCGCTTCAGTCGTTGCGGTCGGTGCATTTGAAATACGCACGCTGAAAATTGGTAATCTGAAGATCCAAATTGTGCGAGAACAGGAAACGGAAAACATACCCGGCATCGGAAGCTCCAGCCAAAAACAATAGAGCGTCACAGAATTGCCATCTCTCCGGCACCGCATCGGCGGCAGATCCTGTTTTCACTTTTTAAATGGAAGATTTCTTCCGAAAAAAAAGAATCTGTGAGATTCTTCCATTGCCTCTTTACGTCGACCGCTGAAACATGAACGATATTTTATTGCGCAACACAGCAACAGTATGAAACTCACCTGACAGTAGAGTGTCATATTCATCATTCAATTTGGCGGCGATGTCGTGCCAGTTAAGGTCATTAATCCTCGAATCTTTGAACCTTTTCGACTTCACATCCCATAAATGCGCGTGAGCTTTGACGTCGTCGATAAGAGCATACCGCATCTCATTGCTCCAATAAACCGGTTCTCTCTTCACTCCAAATGTCGATCCTGAAATGTCACACTAGTTTTGCATCTGTATAGCAGTGCTGAAATACTATGTACAGAAAGGAAGATCATGAACACACCTTCCCAATTTTCATTCACATTTATACTATCATCATTTTCGTCCAAGCTGGATATGGGTTCATAGTGCGCCATGTTTACTATCTAAAACAATCCTGTGAATTGCGAAGTGTACAGGCTATATAACGGCGAAATTCACATGGTTCCTAGGCGAGCTGGTGCGGAGCGGAGGTTAGAGACAGTGAGGGAGCGTAGGGCAAACGGAGGCCGAGACGTCGCGCGCCTCGAATTATGTGGATTACGACGTTTTATGGAGGGTACTCCTTGAGAACTCATCCATTAAAAAAAAATTCTCGATATCATGTACCTGACAGCGCTACCAGTCAATGTCTACTTGATAACTTTACAGAAAACCATGTTTTGGGCCGTCCCATTCAATCCTCACTTCAGCTCTGAGTGCACACCATGGTGCATAACTAGCTGGGAAGGCGGTACTCGATAAAATGGAATGAATCACTCATGAAAACAAAATATCGCGCTCATATCAGGTGCCTGATAGCGTTGCCAAATATTGTTTTCATGGGAAACCCTTGAAAATGCTTCGGTTTCTTGAAACAGCATAAGTCATTCTTCGAATAAATCCTGCCTCTCCCCACCCCTGTAACTGGTTTTGTCCGCAATGTGTTTTTAAAAATGAAAAGCAACTAAATTTCTGGCCACCATTAAGAGAAAAGACGTACCAGAAATCAAGTCGGTCCACATACAGATATGAAACGGCCAGCACACCAGCAAAGACGCAAGAACTGAAAATGTTCAATCAACTTTGACGTTAAAAACATTTATAGACCTGAATTCAACTAAGAAATTGAGAACAAACGGAGCTACGATGCGAAATTTTTAAAAAACGTACCGATCAAATTCCGTCGATTCAAAACTGCTGTCAAAATGATTCAATAAAAAACCAATTCCAAACCAGATAAAACCGAAAACCGGATTCAATCAAATAGCCATAAACAGAACCGGCGAAATCACCGTTAACTGAAAAAAAATTCATAACAATATCATTTTCGATGATGATTTCGCGAGCTTATAACGATAACACTTTAAAAACAATGACATTAGCAAAAGAATGACATTTAATAACAACAATTTTTCAGCCGTGAAGAATTCCAGATGGTCTGAGATTGCAGAACACGCGAGGGATGGCACGCCAATATGTTTATGCGCTCTGATCAAACTTAAAGGGCGGGGAAGAAATAAGAGACGCTGAGAAAGGGATATGACGCGGCGGCAGTCGATAGGCCACGCCTTTTTTCCTTCGCTCTGAGGAGCGATGCCGCGAATTTCGCAGCGACGCCACTCTGAAAGCCCCTAAAGACGGCGGCTGGACATGGTGAAGGTCCCTCGTAGGAGCTGGCATCGGGACGAGACGGAAGAAACCAAGAATGCGGAGCTAAATCAGAGGCCTCTTGTACGGTTTTTATTGGCGCAATTCTCATGCGGCGCGGTCGCGGCGGCGCCTACCGATTGGGGAGATCAAACGGTCTCGCCGGCCTCCCTTTGCGCGCTCTAACGGTTATTATAGGCATCATTTCACAAAACCTGAGGCAGTTAAACTCTTGGTCCTGTTGTAGTGACCTGTTGATTTCGATCAATATCAGCAGCGGAGCGGTGGGCCTCGGTGAAATATAACCAGTGATAAGGAGGTTCCGACGAAGAGGCCACCGCTCCGCGCTGTGATAATCGAAATCAACAGGTCATTACGGCGGGACCAGAGTTTATGAAATTCCGAATACGGACTTTCGGAACACAGGGCTACACCTAAAAGGTCTATGACATGATTTCCTACAACATTGGAGCAAGGGTAAAGCAAGTCCTAGTGGGAGCACAAACTTGTCGTTGTTAGCACGCTCTCGAAAAATAAGGATATGATCTCCTTATCACTTTTAGTCTAGGGAGTGGACTAAGGACGATCACTGCGTATTTCCGTGCGGCGTTTTCGACACCATAGGCCAACGGGGTTCCGGTTGCGAGCGACGATCTACTTCCGCAGTCCCGTCCACTCATTGAACTGAGTTCTGCAAGGAGAATGAACTGCGGACAGGCAAGACAACTGCAGCTCTGACTTCGAAGTTGTTTACTCTTACTTTTCGTTTACCTTCTGAGGCCGGATTCATCAAAGCATTTTCGGTGGTAAGTTAGCGTTATCGGCTAACCGCAACCGTTATCAGTTTTTCACACGCTTACTGACCGGTTGAAAGAAGCGGTTAGTTGAAAGCACCGGTAAATGGCTTACCAGCCGCTGAAAATGAAGGGAGCTTGGACGTGAATTTGTTCTGTCTTGTTGGGTATTTTAGGTTATGATTCATCATTGCATTTCCTCTGGTAAGTTAGCTTAACCGGTCGACCAAGAGCATTTACCTGCGATTCATACACTCATTAACCGGAGGAGAACTGGGTTATGCCACGGTTACGCTAACCACATGTTGGGGTGGGTGAGGGCATCGGTTAGCAGCTAACCAACCGCTCATCATCAAGAAAAATCATGCTCCGTCGAAGCCTAATTATCGCCTCGTTGACAGCGTCAGGCGACTTTTCGGGCAAATGGGTTCTTCTAGCTCATTCTGGCTCAGCTCTACGCATGGATCTATGACGCCTTTTGCTGATCAGGAATCTGATCGTGCGTCGTATCTGGAGCTTACTAGGTAACGTAGATGTTAGTAACATAGGAGAGCTGTCAAACGCAGCAAATTTTGGCGAAGTAATTTTTGACCTTCATATGGAGTGTTCGCCGCGTCGTAGAAAGCGAGTAGCGCTTCATGTACAGGGAGCGCTGTGTCGTAGAATGTCAGTTGCGCTTAATGTGGAGCGTGCGCCGCGATGTGTGAAGTGATTTGTGCTTCATGTAGAATCTGTGCCGCGTCGTGGAAAGTGAGTAGCGCTTCATACAGGGGTGTGACGCATAGTACAAAGCCAGTAGCGCTTCACGTGAACTGGGCCCTCGTGGTAGGTAAAGAGTAGCGCATCATGCAGAGCGTGCGCAGCTTTGTGAAATAAGAATAGCGCTTCGCGTAGAACGTGCGCAGCATAGTGGATACCTAAAAGCGCTTTAAGAAGAACGTAGGCAGCGACACGGAATGTGAGTAGCGCTTCATAAGGAGCGTGCACAGAAGAATGAACGGCATGCGCAAGTGAGTAAGGCTTTACGAAGAGCGTGCGCAGCAACGGGAAATGCGAGATGCGCTTTTCTTCGCTTTTTTCCTTTCTTTTCCTTTAGGCGCTATTCATGTCCCATAATGCTAACGCGCGTGACGCGCAGGCCTAGATTGGAATACGAATGCCTTTGAGCCGCGCCACGCGCTTGCAGATACTATGAATACTCCAGCTGCGACGCTACAGCTGAGCTGAATAAATTGAGTCTATACTTTGCCGTGATGGCAAAATCTGTACACGCGTTCAACTTCGTGGTAGCAGAGGATAGTAGTGGAGTTGATAATTATGAAACGGGATGAAATTAAGGATTGGTTAATAATGAAGTTTGAAAAAAGTCCCTACAGCCGTCGCCGCCATGGCGGAACGGGTGCCCGCGCGTGATGCGAGGTCCTGGCATCAGGCCATTCATGCTGTGATGCCACGCCCCTGGTGTTGAGGAATCTAAATGTAGTCATACTTATTAAGGCCAGCGCGGCGTAGGGCGTTGGAGTATGAATAGCCTGACGTCACGCCTGTGCCTCACTTCCGCTCAGCCAAGGCGACAACGCCCATACCGGTTTTCATATCGCTTTGCCATCACTCATGCATCAACTTCATTACGAGTCATCATTCCATGGTGAAGAACTCATCCCTAGTTCCTCTACGCGCGGCACGCGTAGAAAGTATTCGAACTACAAGGCCGCGCCCGCGCGTGATGCGCAAGCCTTCAAGAGTAGGAATAGCCCCGGATTGTGCCACCGCCACATTTCGCTTGCCATAAAGAAACCCTTTTCTTTCTTTCTAGGTGACCCTAGCGATGAAGTATAAAATAGGCAAATCTGTTGCCTATATCTGTACAGTGCAAAATCACAACACTTTGTGCTAAGCAACTAGACTCAGGATCATTTTGAGCAAAGCCAAATACGTTAAGAAATTTTACCCTGAATGCGGATGTTATGACACCGCGTAGAACCGTGCGAATTCAATCAGTTTCTTGCCTGCCTAATCGGGCCAAAGATCGTTCAAAGTGCGATTTCAAACATGAACACAGCTTCTATTAATTACAAACATGCATGCAACACGTTAAATTTCGACCACTCACTCTAATTTCGCTATAAGAAACAAATCTATCTTCGATTGATGTCAACAGATTCTGGTTGATAACACTATATCTTATCTTAAATCGCGTTTGGTGAATCGCAGTAAGGCTTAACCGCAGCCAAACTAGGTGGTTAAGCTCCGGTTTCGCTAACCGCGGTAAGATTGATGAATCCGGCCTCAGAACTTGCTTGATCAAGTGTTATTTTGTATTACGCATCTTTTGGAAATCACAGTCGTTCCCTGTGCTCGTTCTGTGTCTATCCAACTTTCGGCGGAAAAACTCACTCAATCACACTCACACATCCCATTAGCTGGCGTCTGGTGAAGCATGATACCCTCTTAACCATTACACTGCTGTAGGTGCCATAGGAGCTCGTGCGATCTGAACGATTCGCTTCCAATCAGTACGATTTGCAGCAATAAGTTTAGCGTTATGGACACTGCACCGTTGGTTTTTTAGATCTTCTTCTATATGCTTGAGCCACGTCTTCTTCGGGGCCGTTCTCTGGATCTTCCACGACGGCGGGCGCTTCCGCCACAGCATACTGTACGGGAGCCGGCCAGCATCCATTCGACATACATGTCCAAACCACCGTAATCTTCTTGTCTTCAGTTGCTCTTCAACCAGCGGTTGATCCATACAGCTTCTTCTTATGTTATCGTTGCAAATACGGTCACGAATCGTGATCCCAAGAATATGTCGCAGGCACCGCAATTGGAAGACTTCCAGCTTGACAAGGTCTGGCTTCAGTAGAGTCCATGTTTCCGAACCATACAGTAGAATCGGAATTATTAGCGCTCGAAACAATCGCATTTTAGTCTCCAGTGAAACATTGTTCTTCTTCCACAGACACCAACCAAGCGATGCAAACGCACTGGATGCCTGCCCGATCCTGCTGCATACCTCTGCTGTGGCCGCAACTTTCCGTTCTTGCACGACTGATCCAAGGTATTTGAACTCCTTGACCTGCTGAAGTTCCGCCCCTTCGAAGTGCACAGTTGCAGGCGAGCCATCCGATGTCATCACTTTTGTCTTCTCCTGATTTATTCTTAGGCCGTATAAGCTTGCAACAAGCGCCACTCTATTTATCAGGTACGTTGCATCCTCATCGGTATCCGCAAACACTGCACTGTCATCCGCAAACATCAGATCCGGAGACGTATCCATTAGTGCTATACTGAACACCTCTTCTGTTCTCAAAGACCTCCCTCATAATAGCGTCGACGACAGTATTGAAGAGCAGCGGCGATATAACATCACCTTGGCGAACTCCAGCTTTAACCTTAAACTCTTCCGACAGCTTATCTCCAACGCGAACCGAGCTGTAAGAACCTTCATACGTTTTCTGGAGCAGGTTAAGTATCTTGTCTGGTACATGTTCGCTATCAAGTGCTCTCCACAGCGCAGGCCAATGGACACAGTCTAATGCAGACTTGAAATCAATGAAAGAGATGACAATTCGCTTTCCAGTGCGGATCCTCTCTTCCATAAGTTGTCGAAGAGTGAAAACTTGATCACTGCAGCTTCTCCCTGTCCGAAACCCTGCTTGTTCCTCACGACCGGTCTGTTCTCGATGACGTTGAAGCCTGTTCTGGATAATCTTCATGAAGACTTTGCCTACGATTGACAGCAGACTGATCCCTCGGTAATTTTTGCAGTCCCCGGCGTCGCCCTTCTTGTGGATAGGTACAATTATTGCACGTTTCCAAGTAGCGGGTATGTTCTCTGACTGCCAGATGAGAGTTATTAGACGATGAAGCTGAAGCTGAAGTAGCAACACGTTTCCACCCGCTTTGATGACCTCAGCAGCAACATTGTCAACGCCTGATGCCCTGCCGTTCTTCATCGATTTGATAGCAGTCTTCAGTTCCTCCACAGTGGGCTCTGAGCCGAGATCAGAATCTTCTGGCGCATCGATTGATGGTGGCTTGGGAAGCGGTCCCTGTGGCGCTTCATGACTGTAGAGTTCACCGAAGAACTGTTGCCAGCGACGAAGACTCTCTTCCACAGAGCGCACAAACGATCCATCTGCATTCCTAATGCTATCGCTAACGCGTTTCGTCTTCTTTCCAAGCCGCTTGAGTGTCCGATAGAGGGTGCGATAGTCATGCCTGTTAGCGGACTCCTCAAAATCCAATCAGCAGCCACCTTATTCCAGTACGACTCCCTTTCCGCTTTCAGCCTGCAACGAAGTTCTCTGCTGAGTTGCCGGTATCGATCAAAATTAGTCAGTTTTGCTCGCTTCCTCTCTTCGATGAGTAGCAAGGATTCGTCTGTTATCCACGGCTGGATCCGCCTGCGAGTAACAGGGCAAAGTGGTTTTGCACATTCCAAGATGGCGTCTGCTACTTGCCGCTCCTGCTCGTCCATCGATGCATTGTCCGACAATGATGCGAAGCGGTTTGACAGTGCCACTTGGAACAACTCCTTCGTATCGGGTACCATGAGGTGTGTCCAGTCGAGTTTATGTTTAGGAGGTTCCATTCGCGTAGTCCGTTGTAGGCGGAGCTGCACAACTGCACGAAGAAGGTAGTGATCTGTACCACAATCTGGACCTCTCATAGCACGGACGTCTTTCAGCGATGACCTAAAACGTGAACTCATCAGAACATAGTCCAACGTGGCTACGTCTCGTCCAGAGGGATTTCTCCAAGTCAGTTGGTGCTTCCTGCGGTGCTGGAAGTGACTGTTCCCGACAATGAGTCCATTAAACGCTGCAAATGAGAGCAGACGCAGACCATTTTCATTCATCTCGCCAACGCCGAATCTGCCCAATACTCCTTCCCAGCCGATTCTGTCATTTCCGACGCGTGCATTGAAGTCACCTGCGACAAGGATTAGGCCAGTCTTCGGGATCGCATTCAGTACGTCTTGCAGTTGAGCGTAGAACGCGTCCTTATCGGAATCAGAGCTAGGCTCCGTCGGAGCGTAGATAGCCACGACATGCGTCTTAATAGTTCCGTTTAACGTCAGAACGGCAATCCTGCTCGAAATCGGCTCGAACGAGATGACGCTTTCAGACGCTTGCCAGTTCAACATAAATCCAACACCTTCGTGATGTCCTTCGCCACCGGAGTAGTACAATACCATCTTTTCTTCAGAATCGGGCACCTGGACAATCATTGTTCCACAAGCGCTGATCCTCAATTCAGACAGTGCTGCTACCGATATCTTCGACCTCGACAGTTCCCTGGCGATGACTTCTTTTTGTCCAACGTAATGTCCTGATCGTACATTCCAAACGGCAAACCGCACCTCCTTATTTGGCGTCACTAGTCTTCCACGATTGTGGCTAGTAGCATACTTGTCACCAACACCCTGGGTCCCCAGTGCTGGCTCATCGGCTGCCCCGGATGCGGTAGCAGTATCGCGATATCCTATGAGACTCTCCATATTTACCACCTTAGGTTTTCCAGCCCGTTGGTAGCATGGGGGGGTTAACCCTCCTCCTTTCTCATCCGGGCTTGGGACCGGCAATGGCGGAGTTTTGGAAAAACAAGATGCGAAACGAGATGTCGCTTCGAACTTGCTGCAGCTTACGATTCGCAGAAAGGCAATGAAAGGCTTTCTCACCAGGATGAGGAGGTATGGTATCCGTTTTGATTTTAGTCTGACACATGGACCAGGCGGCTGCCCGTGCGGTGTTGGCCGCTACACAGGCCAATGAGGTTTCGATCGCGCGTGGTGATCTACCGTCGCAGTCCCGTCCATTCATCAGACTAAAATTACTACGTGAACTCTACATTATCCGCGCTTTGTACCCACACTCGCATTCTGTAAACGCGTTTGTGACACCCTAGTCAGGGAATATTTTCCACGAGGGCAAAATATGTCCGGGGCGGTGAAAAACTCCTCCACGCCACCGTGGGGCGATCTTATGAAGAACTTCCCTATAGAAACTTATTTTAAACGTACCACAGATATGGCCGGTGATAGGCAAAAAAGTTCCTATCGCAACTCTGACAACTTGGGATCCGCTCTTGTTCGAAAGGTCACTTACACTTCTATTGTCTACTGTCCATTGTTGAAATAACGCGCATGAGTTGCTCAGAGTCATCGATCGCTCAGTGTCACCGTGTGGAGTACTGAAGGCTGTTCACTCCCATCAAATAAATAAATTTATACTATGACTAACGAGAAATCGTGTAGTTCCGATAAGTACAACTATATGTAGCTAATTCCCACTAAAAAAGTTCTCAAAGGCAGTATTCGCGATAAATCTCGTTTTTGAGTTTTCAGTGTGAAACACTATGCGGGCAAATGATGGAAGGGATAGGGTCGATGAAAGCAGCGAAAACGGGCCGGAAATCGGCAGAATCGAGTCTGTGGACGCACCCACATATCCGTGAACTACTTCAATTGTTGTGGCAACACAAGGGCTTAGGAGGGTGCTACTCTCACTAAAGCACATGTTCAAAACTGCTGTTTAACTCACAGTAACCGAAACACAAAAAATCAAAAATCGTTTGAGCACCGTACTCTAACTCGGGAAGTAATTCTCCACATACATTAGCCATAAGCAATTGAAATATAACACTCAGAAGCCAGGAACAAAAATTGTCTTACATAAGCACGCGATTTTCCAATTTTCATTGTCCTAGTCACAAAAGCGAAGTTTCCCTGGGATTACAGCGACTTCCCGTTTGTTCTACGCCTAACGGGTTAGGAAAACACAATTTCAACCCAGGAACAGAAAAGAAAGAAAATTTGTTACATAGTGTTATCATAATGTGTCGGAGAATCATTTCTAGTTCTTTCTAGTAAGTGTCCGCCTTCATTTCTTGTCAGTAGGACGACGCAGTCTTGGTTTCAGGCCAAGCATGCCAATTCGCTAGAGCGGCCAACCGGTTCACAGGACCTTACTCCAGTGAAAAAAGTGTGAGGTATTCTTGAGCGTTTCTTCTACATCCAGAGCAGACAATACGAGCGCGTGGCTCCGCTTAAACTGGCCGTTCTAACCCAATGGGCCCCAATTCGAAGGAGCGTTCACAAAAAGCTGGGTTGAAACATGCGCATCAGAGTTTTCCAAGTGGCTCCGGGTCAAGACAATACTAAAAACTATTAACTTGATGCCTAGGTTTTCCTCTAATATCCTGAGCGTTTAGCCTCAGAATGTCGCTCAAAGTGCGTGTTATGATACCACTCAGTATTTCTCTTATCTCAAAAAGTCTTTCTGAAGATTCCAGTCTTATTAGATGAATAACGCTAATCATCAGAGCTTTTTAAATGGTTTATATTGCATTCACGAGCTGACTCAAGAACGGCACCTGATAGACCCATTTCGGGACCTCATGTGATAGGTCACTATGTAAAATACTTCAACTTTCAAGAAAACCAACGATCCTGAAAAATGCAAAAATCACGAAGAGAATATAGAAAACGGCGAAAAATTAAACAAGTTCAAGAAGAGACCAAAAGTCACAGATTTCGAATATTGACAAATAATCTTCGCCATCGATGTACGTTTGCGTTATAGACCTGTAGCGTACTGTGCTCATCTGGGTCAAATTCCGGTCCGCAATTGCGTCTCGACACGCTTTGCAGCCGCACGCGCTCGAGTCAGTCGGGTTTCCAGCGCCAAAGCCGACTCGACGTGGCTTTTTTACACAATTTTTTCTAATTTTTCTTAGTTTCCAGTTCCCAAAACCCACCTAGAGTCAGCAGATCGGCGGCTGCGGCGCTGGAAGCTTTTCTGACTCGGGAGCCTGCGGCCGCAAGGAGTATCGAGACGCAATTGCGGACCGGAATTTGGCCCAGATAAGCACAAAACTTCATTATATCGGCATTAGGATGAAAAATATTATATCAAAATATGAAGTTGACAGCTCTGAGAGAAGCAATGATATTTGGCAAAAGCCAGCTGTCAATAGATTTTCGGCCGCTTCTGTACGTAGTATAGTTGTGCCATTCGAATAGATTCGAATGGATATATTCCTGAAAGTTTAGGTTCCTGGCAAAAGTAAAGATTTGGCATGGCCGTTTTTTCGAAATTTTAGAAATATGCTCAGTTAAAAGGGGAAGGTGAAGAAAAATGGAAAAAGTTTTGAAATATTCCTGAGAACGATTTGGCGTAGAATAATTTGATTTTTAGGAAATGTAATGAAATAGTTGAAAGTATGTTTGGCAGTCGAGTTTGAACCAACTATTTACAAGAGTTGTGCGAAACGAGAGATCGCATTGTATGAGCTTATCCGTAGAACATATCAAAGCAAAATCACGCGTGATATGAAACAAACACTCGATTTTACTTCACTTAATACGTGAAGATCGCGGCATTCCAGCTCACAAACGAGCTTCTACTGCTTGCCTTATCACGCGTGATTTTGCTTTGATATGTTCTACGGATAAGCTCATACAATGCGATCTCTCGTTTCGCACAACTCTTGTAAATAGTTGGTTCAAACTCGACTGCCAAATCATACTTTCAACTATTTCATTACATTTCCTAAAAATCAAATTATTCTACGCCAAATCGTTCTCAGGAATATTTCAAAACTTTTTCCATTTTTCTTCACCTTCCCCTTTTAACTGAGTATATTTCTAAAATTTCGAAAAAACGGCTATGCCAAATCTTTACTTTTGCCAAGAACCTAAAGTTTCAGGAATTTCATTTATTTTTCCTGAAGGTTTCCTTTCTAACATGGTTTATGCCTGGTGGTGTTAATTCAAAGCAAACCCACTGATGCCCTGCCCTCCCCCCCCCCCTTCTATGACGTCCGGCACGCTCGCACCGATGTCCTGCACACGTTCTACGGCGCTCTGCGCACACCCATTTGGGCCACAAGCACGCTCATGCCGATCATTTTTTCCGCAGGGCTACCGTAACCCTCCTTCGGAAGTTTTCCAAGTGTCAGCCTGGATATGAGCACATCGTTATAGCCAACCATCATCTTTGCACAATTTCGACCTCCTCAGCCACTTCCCAGTGGCTTCTCGAAGAGAGCGGTGTGTGAATGACTGCATACCCCTCCTCTCCCCTTTTATATCCCGCATGTTATGAGCGTGTCTCAGAACTTTTGAAACAGGTTGTTAGCACGCTAAAAGCCACTTCATTCGGTGCAAACACGTTATTCCCGTATTGGAATGGTGCAAGCGAGCTTTCTCAGTGTAGACGACCCAGGAAGCACCGAGCAAGCAGCCTTACTGGGGGTTTTCGAAGCGTTCCAGCAGCTTATTGTACGGTGTTAACCAGCTCACTGACACTTCGTTCCGTGCAAGCCTCCTTATCGTGGATCGGTAGGGTGCGAACCAGCTTCGGTTCCGTGCAATCAGCCTTAGGCACGTAAAGCACCGTGCAAGCAGCCTATGGGAGTTGCCGAACCGTTCCAGCAGCTTCGCACGGAGTTGACACGCTATCTTGCAGGTGCGACTCGGCTCTACAGCAATGCCTGCTCATCGATTCGTCTTTTTTGCTTCGTTCATTAGCAGTCGTGCGGTTTCCTCTTCATTTCTCTCTCTCTCTCTCTGATGTTGATGTTTTTAGAATGTTTAATGCCCTTTTTTGGCCTGATATATCATAAGATATAGCACGATAGGTGAGTTGAACCCAAAACTCAGATGTCAAGCTTTAAACATTTTAAAAACATCAAAATCACATCTTCCAAGGCCTCAGCTTAAAGGCAGTGTCCACGATGAAAATCGTTCTTTTGTATTTCAGCCTATCTTGAAAACGGTCCCATGCTGATTCCAAAGATGTGTCCGAAATCGTACACGACCTTCTGAGATCAGAGTTATGGACCCTCAAAAATTGAGCTAGGGAAGCATGGTGGACGAGTTTCCCGAGGCTTGTAACTTCCGTCTTTTGCAGCCGATGTATGCGAGTTGACCTGAGTAAAGAGAGAAGTCGAGAATGGAGGTAAGAACAGGGCTTTTGATCGAAAACCATCGCTCATTTCGCGATTTCCAGTGTTCTTTCGTTCACGTCGAGAAACTCGACCGCGAGCGAAAGTGCTAGCGCGAGCGGACTTTGGAGCCATATGGAGCTCTTTCTGGCTCGTTTTCGTTTGTTCTTTCGACCCCAGTGCTCCAATGAGACTCTGAACTTTCGATTTCCGGCCAAAATCCGAGGACGAAATTAATCGTGAGCACTGTCTTAAAAGGCAGTGTTCACGATAGTCTTCGATTTTGATATTAATCGCTAAATCGATTGTTTGGTCACCGGGTAGAACTTTAATGACGAAGAAATCGAGAAAAACGAACCAGAAGCGCACCGAATCCTTTACTCTCACCCACCTTTTTATTCTCACTGGAACTGTTCATTGTGACAATGAAATCTTTTGTGGTTTCGTCTTTTGCAATTATTCTCTTTCTGTTGCTCCGTTCTCTCCTTCGGACCCCAACTAATACTGCTTTGCCTGGAAATATTCTTCGATTTTTGATTAATCCCTTTTTTCACCGGTGACAACCACCGTGAACATGTTCATCCAATCGGACAACTGGTCATTCCATAGTAATACAGGAGAGTGGTGTCCGTCCGTCCGTCCGTCCGTCCGTCCGTCCGTCCGTCCGTCCGTCCGTCTGTCTGTCTGTTCATCCGTCTGTCTGTCCGTTCATCTGTCTGTTCGTCCGTTCGTCCAATCAAATGCCGTTCGTCATCCGTCAAGGTTCGTCTGTCCGTCTCGTTCGTCTGCGTTCCGTCCGTCCTGTTCCGTCAAATCCGTCTGTCTGTCTGCCCGTCCGTCCGTCCGTTCGTTCGTCTGGGTTCGTCTGTCTGTTCCGTTCGTTCGTTCAAGGTTCCGTCTGTCTGTCTCGTTCGTTCGTTCGTCGTTGTTCCGTTCGTCCGTTCGTCCGTTCCGTCCAGTCTGTCCGTCTGTCCACCGTTCGTTGTCCGTCTGTCTGTCTGTTTCCGTCCGTCTGTCTGCTCCGTTCGTTCCGTTCGTTCCGTCTGTCTGTCTGTCTGTCCGTCTGTTCGTCCTGTCCGTCTGTCTCCGTTCCGTCCGTCCGTTCCGTCTGCGTCCGTCTCGTTCGTTCGTTCCGTTCGTCCGTCCGTCTGTCTGTCTGTCTGTTCGTTCGTCCGTCCGTCCGTTCCGTCTGTCTGGTTCGTTCGTTCGTCCGTCTGGCATAGTTCCGTTCGTCTGTCCGTTCGTCTGTCTGTCTGTCTGTTCGTCCGTCTGTCCCGTCTGTCTGTCCGTCTGTCCCGTCTGTTCGTTCGTCTGTCTGTTCGTCCGTCCGTCTGTTCGTCTGTTCGTCCGTCCGTCCGTCTGTCTGTCAGTTTCGTTCAAGGTTCGTTCGTCTGTCTGTCTGTCTGTCTCGTTCCGTCTGTTCGTTCCGTCCGTCTGTTCGTTCGTTCCGTCAAGGTCCGTCCGTTCGTCTGTCTGTCCTGCTGTCCGTCTGTCTGTCCGTCCGTCTGTCCTGTTCGTCCGTCTGTCTGTCTGTCCGTCTGTCTCTGTCTGTTCCGTTGTTCGTCTGTTCCGTCCGTCTGTTCGTTCAGTTCCGTCTGTCCGTCCGTCCAGTCCGTCCGTCTTTCGTTCGTTCGTTCCGTGTCTGTCTGTTGCTGTCGTCGTCCGTCTGTTCGTCCGTCCGTCTGTCCGTCTGTCTGTCTGTCCGTCGTCTGTCCGTCTGTCCGTCTGTCTGTCTGTTCGTTCTGTCCGTCGTCCGTCCGTCTGTTCGTCCGTCTGTCCGTCCGTCCGTCTGTCCGTCTGTCTGTCTGCGTCTGTCTGTCCGTCTGTCCGTCTTGCCCGTTCGTTCGTCCGTCCGTCAGTCCGTCTGGTTCCGTCAGTCCGTACGTCTCCAGTCAGTCAGTCAGCCGTCAGTCAGCCGCCGCTCGCCACTCAGTCAGTCAGTCAGTCAGTCAGCTGCCGCTGCCAGTCAGTCCGTCGGTTTACGGTGTGCATTCTGTAATTGCAGACTTTTGTGTTTTACAAGGGTTACGCGCCCTAAAAGAACCGAACGGGACAAGTCGAAGAAAGTGAGCGGGACCCCAGCGGCAGTGCGCCCAACGCCGAAGAAGTTGTACGGGACCCATGTAAAAGGGCGCCGAACGCCATAGAAAGTGTTCGGGACCCATGCTAGAGTGCGCCGGACTCCATAGAAAGTGTGCGGGACCCATGTAAGAGTTCACCGTACGCCATAGAAAGTGTGCGGAACCCATGTAAGAGGGCGCCGAACGAAATAGAAAGTGTGCGGGACCCATGTAGGAGTGCGCCTGTAGAAAGTGTGCGTGACCTCAGGGAAGTGCTCTGGACGCCGTAGAAAGCGTGTGGTACTACGTAGCAATGCGCAGGAAGCCGCAGAAAGAAGAATTCCTTCGAAACGAGCTCGAGAACGCTAATTTACAGGATTTGCCGCACTTCGGATTGATTTTGTGTGCGTGCACAACAGAACCAGATTTATTGCTTTTTTCGCTATAATTTTTTTCTGTCCGCCTTTTTATGTGTCAACACGTGCGGCAGGCAACCTAAATGACTACAACAAAATATATTGGGGCAAAATAATTGCTGAGCCTTTTAATTATCAAGTTTTCCGCCAGGGGCGGAAATTCGGGGGTCTGGGGGCGAAGCCCCCAGTCAGCCGTCAGGCGGGCGGAGCCTGCTGGACGGCTGGTCCATGTTATAGAATAGTGTCACTGAAATACGACGTTTTAATGCATTTCTCGCCGTTTCTTCGTAATTTTGATTAGGTGTGATACAATCTATTGTATCACACCTAAAAATGGGTCTTCAAAGACCGTTTTCAACCGGCTAAAAGAATGCAATTGATTACTCAGGTCCGTGACTAGGTTTTCCGCACATTGTAGCAACGCGAAACTCCCTAATTTAAATTTCGTTAAAGCCTCGAGTCCTGTCTGATATCTGAGTTCTGCGTTCGTCTCAGCTACCTTCTGATATCTCCTTAATTCATTCTTCCCCCAGTAAGACAGTTGTTATTGCGAGTTTTCTGAGATAAACATATGGGAAATCGATGTTGTTACGTGATTCATAGAGTGGGTAAAAGGCGAACTTCATTTATCTTCATGTATCTGCGGTTATGATCAAGGTAGAATTTGACTCATAGACAGTATAAGGTAGCGGTTCCGTGGTATTCGAATTCGAAATGCATTGGTAGTCGAAATACTAATCATCGTATTTTTTATGCGCTGCTAGCACAAGGTATTTCAACTCTTTTCGATGGACGTACCATGAGGTTTCCCTCGCTACATCTGCATAAGGTGAGATTCCGCTCTCTTCGCTCATGATTCCGCATGCTTTGGCGCATGGTTCTCATTCAACCCCTTCCGCCTATCGTAAGGTTCCGCTTGCTTGGTGTTAACCTCCGCTTGTTTAGCGTTAGCTTCTGCTTGCTTCCCCTTAAATCCGCTCGCTCAGTGTTAGTTTCTACTTACTTCGCGTTTGCTTCCGCTCGCTTTGGTGCATGGTTCCACTCGTTCCCCTACCTAACGTAAGGTTCTGCTTGCTTGGCGTTAGCTTCTGCTTGCTCAGCGTTAGCTTCTACTTGCTTCGCGTTTGCTTCCGCTCGCTCTGGTGCATGGTTCCACTCGTTCCCCTACCTAACGTAAGGTTCTGCTTGCTTGGCGTTAGCTTCTGCTTGCTTCGCGTGTTAGCTTCTGCTTGCTTCGCGTTCGGTACGGGGACAGTCCGTTACTAGCGGATTGCGTGTTAACACCTTGTTTCAAAAGTTCTGAGGTGTTATCGTTCGTTATCATGTTTTGTTCAAGAATGATTACGGTAGCCCTGCGGAAAAAATTATCGGCATGGGCGTGCTTGTATTTGGATCCCGCAAACTTTCTACGGCGTCTTGCTCACTTCCACTTGGTCACCTCACAGTTTTTATGGCGTCCAACGTACTTTCATTTGGGTCGCGTACACTTTCTACGGCGTACTGCGCACACCCATTTGGGTCCCGCACACTTTCTACGGCGTCCGACGCACTGTTATTTGGGTCCCACACACTTTCTACGGCGTCCGACGCACTCTCATTTGGGTCCCACACACTTTCTACGGCGTCCGACGCACTGTGATTTGGGTCCCACACATTTCCTACGGCGTCCGACACTACTCTCATTTGGGTCCACACTTTCTACGGCGTCCGACGCACTCTTATTTGGGTCCCACACGTTTTCTTACGGCGTCCGACGCACTCTCATTTGGGTCCTGCAAACTTTCTACGGCGTCTTGCTCACTTCCACTTGGTCACCTCACAGTTTTTATGGCGTCCAACGTACTTTCATTTGGGTCGCGTACACTTTCTACGGCGTACTGCGCACACCATTTGGGTCCCACACTTCTACGGCGTCCGACGCACTCTCATTTGGGTCCCACACACTTTTTACGGCGTCCGACGCACTGTTATTTGGGTCCCACACATTTTCTACGGCGTCCGACGCACTCTCATTTGGGTCCCACACACTTTTTACGGCGTCCGACATCTCTCATTTGGGTCCCACACTTTCTACGGCGCCCGACGTCACTGTCATTTGGGTCCCACACACTTTCTACGGCGCCCGACGCACTCTCATTTGGGTCCCACACGCTTTCTACGGCGTCCGACGCACTGTTATTTGGGTCCCACACATTTTCTACGGCGTCATACGCACTCTCATTTGGGTCCCACACATTTCTACGGCGTCCTACGTACTCTCATTTGGGTCCACACACTTTCTACGGCGTCCGACGCACTCTCATTTGGGTCCCACACACTTTCTACGGCGTCCGACGCACTGTTATTTGGGTCCCACACATTTCTACGGCGTCCGACGCACTCTCATTTGGGTCCCACACACTTTCTACGGCGTCCGACGCTCTTATTTGGGTCCCACACGTTTTCTACGGCGTCCGACGCACTCTCATTTGGGTCCCACACACTTTACGGCGTCCGACGCACTCTCATTTGGGTCCCACACACTTTCTACGGCGCCCGACGCACTCTGTTGGGTCCCACATTTTCTACGGCGTCCGGACGCACTCTTATTTGGGTCCCACACATTTTCTACGGCGTCCTACGTACTCTCATTTGGGTCCTGCACACTTTCTACGGCGTCCGACGCACTCTCATTTGGGCCCCCACACTTTCTACGGCGTCCGACGCACTGTTATTTGGGTCCCACACACTTTCTACGGCGTCCGACGCACTCTCATTTGGGTCCCACACACTTTCTACGGCGTCCGACGCACTCTTATTTGGGTCCCACACGTTTTCTACGGCGTCCGACGCACTCTCATTTGGGTCCCACACACTTTTTACGGCGTCCGACGCACTCTCATTTGGGTCCCACACACTTTCTACGGCTCCCGACGCACTGTTATTTGGGTCCCACACATTTTCTACGGCGTCCGACGCACTCTAATTTGGGTCCCACACGTTTTCTACGGCGTCCGACGCACTCTCATTTGGGTTCCACACACTTTTTACGGCGTCCGACGCACTCTCATTTGGGTCCCACACACTTTCTACGGCGCCCGACGCACTGTTATTTGGGTCCCACACATTTTCTACGGCGTCCGACGCACTCTTATTTGGGTCCCACACGTTTTCTACGGCGTCCGACGCACTCTCATTTGGGTCCCACACACTTTTTACGGCGTCCGACGCACTCTCATTTGGGTCCCACACACTTTCTACGGCGCCCGACGCACTGTTATTTGGGTCCCACACATTTTCTACGGCGTCATACGCACTCTTATTTGGGTCCCACACATTTTCTACGGCGTCCTACGTACTCTCATTTGGGTCCCGCGCACTTTCTACGGCGTCCGACGCACTCTCATTTGGGTCCCACACACTTTCTACGGCGTCCGACGCACTGTTATTTGGGTCCCACACGTTTTCTACGGCGTCCTACGCACTCTCATTTGGGTCCCACACACTTTCTACGGCGTCCGACGCTTTGTTATTTGGGTCCCACACATTTTCTACGGCGTCTGAAGCACTGTTATTTGGGTCCCACACACTTTCTACGGCGTTCTGCGCACTCCTACTGGGGTCCTGCACACTTTCTACAGCGTCTTGCGCACCCCTACTGGGGTTCCGCACACTATCTGAGGCGTTCTGTGGATTTCTTCTGATTCACACCGTGCGGCGTTCTAAAAAATACATCCAAGATCCCGCCGTATTGATTGAAGCGTTCAATCCTAAACAAATGCCTATCAGTGACGGTGTTTATTTCATTAGATCATTTTAACGGATGAGTAAACGCCGGATGGTTTATAATAACATGTTTACGTGTTTTCGTCTCACTTGACCCTCAATTTTGAGGTCCCGCAAAAATTGAGCTACCAACTTCAAATTTTGTCAGGAGCTAACGGCAATCATAACAAACTTTCTGGCCAAAAATCAGCTTTCTAGCTCAACGATAAGTGTTCCAACAAGATCAGGTACGCCAACTGAAAAAAAGGAGATGAACCCTTTTTTCGACCAAAATCACGTGGTTTTGACAATTTTTTCTCGAATCTCAGGTAACCATTCCACACCATTTTTGAAACAGTTATTCAACTTTCTAAAGTATATTAAATGCAAAAAAAACGGACTTCCTACGTTCACTCTGGACCCTGATACTGAGATCAGGGGGTTGCGCGATGGCGAATCAAAGCCAAATCTGGTGAGCGCTTCGCGCTCACCACAATTCAAATAATTGTCATTCGAATACGTATTCATTATCGAAATTTCAAGAATCGCACTATTCGAATACTATCCAGAAATGGGACCTCAAAAAGGCGGGGTATCCGAATTTATCCAATAATCAGACCTCTAAAAAAGCGGTTATCCGGATCTATTCAATAATCAAAGCCTTCTTAGTATTCGAATGTCCCGTCGTCGCTAATTATGGTGTACGGTAGATTACCGTGCGTTCCATGGGCAGGCATGACCACGGCAAAGGATTTCGAAATCACTTAGCGCCTCACTGCGGGCGCTTCAATTCAAAAATTGAAGTCTTCATCGTAGCGTGGCGGCTCGATTTCGAAACCATTCAGCGGCGAGCGGTGGGTTCCTTCTCGAGAATTTCATTTAACATCTTGCCTTCTAAAAGTAGCGAAGGAACTAGGCACCAGTAGCCTTTTTGTGAAGCACAGATTCTTCAATCCCCCTCGAATTATGAAAAAAATTACGCCATATCCGAGCGCGAGGCCGAGGAAAACTGAGTTTGAACCCCTGTCCTCTAGTGTTAGAGCGTCCCAAGATGAGGAAGTCCCACTAAACCTTTCAACATCTTAAAAATCAAAAATAGATCATTTCTTCTCCTACGGAGAACAAGTCTGACCAGTTGTAGTCTTTTATGTCTGAGATAACTCCTAGGAATGTTTGCATACGTGAAGTCAAGTACCCGAATAAACACTTTCCTCGTGAAACGGCTTTGCACCCTTTCCAAAAGATCTGCAATCTGCCGTTTGCAGAGGCCGTATTCATCATTGCGTTAAACTTGGGTTTGCAGGCTTGGGTTGGGTTCTGCGCCAGAATCAGCGCGTTGGTGCATGCGCTAAACCCAACCCAAATCGACAAACCGTGGTCTAACCCATTGATGAATCCGGCATCAGGGCGCAAAAACGCAGGCACCATACTCCAACATTGAGCGAACGTAAATTTTGTAGGCCTTGATCAGCAACTGCGGATGTTTTGTTCTCGAAGACAGGGTTCGGGCAGACTTTTGGTTTCGAGGTTTCACGCTGATATGCGTTAAGAATGATGTTTAGCAAATTATACCACCCATTTCAACCACTGTGCCAGAAAAGTGTGCCCATCGTCCATGCTTTCGAATTCTTCAGAACTACCGTGTAAATATCGGTCATTCTGGCCGTGCTTATCTTGCTGTGAATATCGTAAGGTGCAAAACTAAATGGAGGGGGGCACTGAAGGTTTATCCTTAGAAATGAAAAGATTCATTCATGAAAATTAAAATTTCTTTTGTTAGCAGGTATGTGATAACGTTATTAATCGTAACTTCCCAGAAACTTCATGGAATTAGATCAATTTCTGAAAGCGGTATCAGTCCTCATTTGAATTCTGAGGGTGGGGGCCCCCAACTAGTTTTGCACCTACCGTAATTCCTAACCTCAGGGATGTTTTCTCCAGAAGAAAGGATTTACAGTTACTGAAACGTTGAGACGGTGTTCAGCTAGGCCAGTTCATTCTATCTAACCCGAATTTCGGCAGCGTCAAAGTTTGATCGGACCTTGCCTTTAAGGATCTAAATAACGAAAGTAGCCTGTGCTGCGCCGTAGTAACGATGAGCCTACAATGCTCATCAAACGAGTTTGTTATCTACTGCGAACCTGAGGTCTTTTATTTTATCAATTGTCTCAATCGGCACACCGTTAATTACATAGTTGGCATAGTGGATTTAGGCTGAATTTCTACTGAAATTGTCATTATTAAGGCCGAAGCGTTCAAGGATCATGAGTGTGGTCTGGGACTTTGTTTGGAAAGCGTCAGGGCTCCGATGTGTTTGAGATTTTGATCCGATTGGTGTCGCTTGGGTTTTCTCAAGTGGTTATACTCTGTTTCGGAGACAATTCAAGTTGTCTCCACCGTGTGTTTGTGCGGAGTGAGGATAGAGGTAGCGGGAAAGTGTAAGGGAAGGGGACGTAGCATACACGCACATACACACGATCAGTGGCAGTAAGTTTCACTTCGAGCTATAGGATCCACTGACAACTCACCTCTGGCCTGTTTTCAGTCTGTCGCTTTGAAGTTATTCAAATCTATTCGAAATTTGGAAAAAGAAGGGTCACTCGAATATATTCGAAAATCGGACCTCAAAAAAGAGGGTACTCGAATCTATTCAAAAATCGGACGTTGAAAAAATAGGGTCATTTTAATCCATTCGATATTAGGTCTTTTCGTCCAGGGCAGAACTATAGTACCTAGCAGTGTGTACCAGAGCAGAGATAAGGTATAATTTACGACGAATTTAAAAAATTCAGCGGTTGATAGTATTAGCACTCATGATTTTGCATTTCTGTAATCATATTTGCAGTACTTTACAAGTTTTGCTGTGTTGAATAGTTGAGATATTCGTTTATCTTTACAGAGATGCCTGCGGCATCTCACCCTCCCCAGCTGTATCCCCTTTCAGCGACGCTTTGACCACCACTGCGTGGACTCCCATCGCAGAGTTTACTCTGAACATATGTTTAGCTGCCGTGGAATCAGATAAAATTTGCTCCAGTCTGGACACGTCGCAATTTCTGGTTAATCCTGAAAATTTTCGTGCGTGTACAATACCGCCGCTATCTATCAAGGGCCGTCTTTCGGTCACAACTCGCCTCAAAGTGCACCGTTTTCAATTTCGAAAACGCTGAAGTGTACAGCATGTCGTGATCTAATCCTTCTCGCAAAAATATTTAGCGAAATTTGGGAGCAACATGATCGAAATACATTTCCATTTTGACCATGCTAGAGATCGGGTACGGCTGTTTTTGATCGAATTGGCTCGTTTTCTTGTGATAACATTATCAAATTCATAACTAACTGCATCTTGAAAAAGCGTTATCATATAAAATTTCCGATTTTATCTCATGTAGTAAATAGGTTGTGGCACGGTGGACATTTTGGTCTTTTCGAAATTGAAAATGGAGCACTTTGAGGCGAGTTGTGGTCGAAAGACGCTTTAGTTGCCCACTTTGCCCATTTCGCCCATTTTTTCCCTTGAATAGCGGCGGTATTCTATATCATGCAGAGTTTTCCCCGATGTCAATCACGAAAGCGTGTACGGTCTGGCTCACCAAAATTTGCCCATCAACAAGAAGTCGGAGAGGTCGGTTGGGGATCAATAGCGAGAGTGACTTTTCATGTTTACTGCTCACTGACGGACCACTTCTACTTCGTCTGTTAGTTTGTAACTTCTGTTGACCTAACCTAAGCAAAATAATGTAGCACCTACCTGCAACACTATGAATGTCACTGAAACGGTGCTAACTGAGCCAGAGGAGCGTACTAGCGGCTCCCTAGGAATGCGTGTGGATGAAGCTAGATGAGGAACGCTGAGGTTGCAACACTGTTCTGGATACAATGTACTTCCATACCTATACTTGCCTCCCGGGAAGCCAGCAGATCTGAACACTCTTCGTGTTCCAAATTTAGTTCTGGTATGTATGGTTAACATCAATCAATTAGAATACCAATATTTGGCGAAATCGCATGGGGCATGACCCGGCCGTTGTTAATATGCGGTTCGGTGTTAACCATTGTTCCCAACAGAGAGAAAGCCTGGATGATGAACACATAAAAGGCAGTGGAAGAGTGTGTCTCTCACTTCTGGTGAAGCTCGGAGCTGTAATGTTCTTCCACGTCTTCTGTGTCCTTCTTCTCCTCAATGCCTTCTCTCAAGATGCCGTAATGGCCCAGGTATGCAATTTTCGCCTCTGAAGAATTGTAGCAACTTGCATGCAGCTATAACTGAAGCTAGAAAAAAGCTGAAACCTTTGACGAACTTGTTGTAATCAATAATCAATAGCATGCTTATAATGAATCAAGATTGCGTAATTTCGTGAGATTTCTCAAGAAAATTCTAAGAGATGTTTGTGAGATGCGAGTGCCATTTAACTTTTTCTGTTGCAGCCATGCGCAGACATGATTCCATCGAATGTGTGCCAAGACATGAAAGCTAAGGGCAACTGCGACAGCGAATACTTCCAGATGATCATGGAAATGCAATGCAAGAAGACATGTGGATTCTGTTGATCACATTCCTTCATTATCACACTTCGCAAAGCAAATAAAGACGTACCAATGGTCGTAGAAAACAAATGCAAAGAACCAAGGATTGCGGCTAGCAAAATCGATGTATGCAGTGTGCAGACCCGAGGCGACTCGTTCCTTCGGCATAATATGCAGGTTGGCCCTAAAGTTTCCAAGGACAGGACTAACAGTAACGATTTTTTTTCTCTAACGTCTACCTTAAGTGCTGTAAAAAAGTGCGCATGAGAAAAAGATATGATGACTAAAGATCGACTAAAGATCCACGTCCATTAGGTGAGCGCGGTTCCCTAAATGAGTGACACTGACAAAACAGTAAGCGGTCGCTTGAAAATATCAATTTGTAATGATTGAGGATATCTACAGGCCGGCCAATTACATGCAGTGTGTTTGATAATGATAGGTCCACCCTGAAATTTGCTGACACTGTCACTGCTCCTATTTGCAAACCCTTCAGTTACTCTGGGCCAAATTCCGGTCTGCAATTGCGTCTCAACACGCTTTGCGGCCGCGCGCATTCGAGTCGGAAGAGTTTCTTGCGCCGCAGCCGCCGATCTGTTGACTCTAGTTGGGTTCTAGAAACTATAAAGTAAAGAAAATTAGAGAAAACTGTATAAAACAGCCATATCGAGTCGGCTTTGGCGCTGGAAACTTGACTGAATCCAGCGCGTGCGGCCGCAAAGCGTGTCGAGACGCAATTGGGGACCGAAATTAGGCCCAGATAAGCACAGTAAATTGTCTTTACTATTGAGCTGCCAAAAGAGTCGTGATCGAATTCGAGCAAAGACGATTCATCAGTAATGATGTTCTTCATGACTTCGGTCACCGCGTCTTTGAGCGGGTACGATATTTCGTCCAGGAGCACCAGGAGCATGGAGAAGATGGCAGAAACAGTGATGCAAGTGTTCAACATTTAGCACTTCCTCCCATGAAACGAGTGACAGCAACGATACGATTAGGCATACTAGAAAACCCTTGTACAGATATTCAGATTGGCTGAAGAGATTATCCATGGCTTATTAAAGGCAGTGTTCACGATGATCATCCTCGTTGACTTTCCACAGTAAAATGATAGGGGAGAAGGATCCTAGGCTCCCAGTGCCAAAGGAACGGTAGAAAACGAGCCAGGAGTGGCGAAATAACGGCTGCAAACAAGCGTTTTGGTGCCCCAGACACGCCCCATGCCCCAGATCCGCCCCTTGAAAGGAACAAATGAAGACTCACATTATAGGAATGATCAAGTGAAAGAAGTGCTGATAAGTCAGCTGTTTGCTTCATTGCGCTGTCAGGTATCATCCTTCTAGCGGTCAATTTCTGCACGCTCAAAAATCAACATAAACAAGGGAGAGCCTACTTCGGCTCAAAAACGCGTCTTTCGTGTCCTTTTTAAGCATGCCTTGCTATATATGCACCAGACCTTCCGTAAACCGTGGAGATATCGGAAGTGAAATTTATCCTAAACACTGCCTTTAAATAAAAAAGGGCAAAGTTCTCGGCCTATATCATTCCTCTGGGGATACTCCACGCATTCGACTTCCATTCAAAATCGTCGAGGCTTTTGAATGTGTATCTATAGGGCCTACACAATGACTAGCGGGGACTAGCCGATTTTCGAATCAGTGTTTCTATTCTCCCAGACAAGCCTGGTAGCAATATACCGACCCGGAGGGATTGAAGGCTTGGCTGACATAGGGCGAGGATCGATCACTCGACCGTGTGCGTGAGAGCGGCTCCTCTTGCCACTGCCCCACACTCGCCACAGCTTTCCAAATATTTTAAAATCAATGCCCCGTTTCCTAATGATAGGTCCACTTATTAAAGCCAGTTTATATAGTAAAGACACCGAATTATTGTTACTCAATAAAATTAGATAATCAAACAGTAGTGAATCCGGCAGGGTATTCTTGAAAATGCCTGACTGTACCGTTCCTTCCTACAACGAAATATGGGAAAACCATCGCCTCTTCTCGGATATGATGGAACGACCGGAGGGATCGCCGCAAAGATGAGCCAACTTGGCATCCTGGTGAGCTAACAGCCTAGTAATCTCAAAGTATGAGTATGTCTAGAGAAAGAAATTTGAATGGTAGAAGAGGCTGTCGAGCTGAGATGGGAATGGATTCTGCAGACTCTTTTCAAACATGAGCTTCAGCGGGATGCGAGGCAATACTTCGCTTCCAGCGTCCATGAAGATTCCGAATATACTTGGACAAAACTGTAAAAATTGTTGAAGTTCGAGTTTTCGAACATATTCGAAAATCAAATTTATCGGATTTCAAATTTTCGAATAAACTCGAAAATGGTATTTTTCGAAATTTGGATTTTCGAATATATTCGAAAAACTGATTTCTCGAATTTCAAATTGTCGAGTATATTCGAAAATCAAAATTTTCGAATAATTTTTTCTATTCTTCTGATAGATTCTCTCGAATTCACAAATGATAACTTCTGTTTTAAAAATTAGTTCTGAGCTGTTATCTACTGTGACTATCACTATGTAGAAATATTCATGGGTTACACTTACTCTTAATCTCAAAGCATTTTTAATCAGGATGGCTGCAGAGTCTGTTCCTGGGGTTGGTTTGTGTCGGAACTGGTTAAAAGAGCCTATTACAGTGGTAGGCGCTATTCATACGGCACGCGCGGGTCTGCTTTTGTGGGCTATCTTCTGCTACTACATATGAGAGTGATCGCATGTACAGATTTTGCGCGCTCGGCAAAGTTGGGGCCCATTTAAATCCGCTCCGCCATTGCGTCGCCGCTAGAGTTTTCATAGTCTCCGCAAGCGCGTCACGCGCGTTTAGCACAAGACGCTTGGCTTCAGGCGAGACTTGACGTCCACTATCCCTTTTCGGGAAAGCGCCTTATCCCACCCAAACGCCAAGACCCTAGCGCCGCTCTCAAGACCTAGTACTACGCCACGGCGCGGCTCAGGCAAATTTGCTGCCGCCGAGCTTGCACGACTTCAGGTCGGGGGGAGGGGGCAGGGCTGAACACTCGAGCTTGAAACCCTTACGCCTTTTTGCCGCCGCGGAAAATGCCGCTTTTGAGCTATAATGAAGCCAGTGTTCTGTATTACTAGAAAATTAGCCGGGATTGGGCAACCAGCTTCTTTGCACATGAGATTGCTGGGGAAATCGATTCGCAATCGGAACTGGTAACGAGACAGTAAAGCGCGGCAAACGCCGCTATAGCGGTAATAATGATCAAGAACGTTTTCTCACGGCCGCGTTTTCGTTTTAGGAGCGGCATTTGACGCAGCAGCAAAATATCGAAAAGGGTGTTAGTGCGCTGCACAGCGACAGCGACAGTGGCAACAACAGGCATCGGCACATTTGCAGTATGTCAGCCCTCCACGACACGTCGCTGCGACAGACACGGAACAACTGTTCCTACGACGGCCAGTGCTTCGATGCTGGTCCCGCTTTTGTGCTAAATGCTATGACTGTCGCTCGTGGCGGCGGCAATGTATATCATTGACATTAGGCGACGTTCATACTCCGGCCGCCGAGAGGCCCGGCGTAGTGCGATCCTCTAAGGGACTTCACACTTTCTATGACGTACGTCACACTCTCTCTGGGGTCCTGCACACTTGTTATGACGTCCTGCATTTTTTGCATCGCTAGGCGACTCACAGAAGTTTTCATGACCCACGGCTAAAAGTGCGCCCCACGGACAAACTCGTTGGCCCCGAGGCACGTAAGAGGTGACTCGGGCTGATTTTTTGGTGATCGATAAATGTCGTACCTACCTGAATGTTGGTACCATTTCATACAAGTTCTGATCGATCGGACATTCCTAAGATAAGCGGGACACACACACACACACACACACACACACACACACACACACACACACACACACACACACACACACACACACACACACACACACACTTTACACACACACACACACACACACACACACACACACACACACACACACACACACACACACACACACACACACACACACACACACACACACACACACACACACACACACACACACACACACACACACTACACACACACACACACACACACACACACACACACACACACACACACACACACACACACACACACACACACACACACACACACACACACACACACACACACACACACACACACACACACACACTCACACACACACACACACACACACACACACACACACACACACACACACACACACACACACACACACACACATACACACACACACACACACACACACACACACACACACACTCACCACACACACACACACACACATACACACACTCACACACACACACACACACACACACACACACACACACACACACACACACACACACACACACACACACACACACACACACATTTTAAAATTCACAACTTTTTCAATATCCCGAGAACCACAAAGCAGATTTTTCTGAAACTTAGGCAGTGTTAAGAACCTTTACTGTTCTACATTTTGCGAAGATGCCAAGTTCGAAACTATCTTCCATACCGAGATTCTGTAACTAGGGGTGTGCGCAGATGCAATCCTTTTCCAAATCAGGTGCGAGCTTCCCGCGCACCACAATAGCTCTATAATTTTCTAAGTTTGTACTCCTGCTTTGTTATATCTTGACTACCGGTTCTGCTGTTTCCCTACTATCTACTCTAGGGTGATCCTGAACTGCTGACCCCTGGAGAAGGACGGTATGTGAATGAAGACACACCGCTCTCCACTTCTTTTATACCCTACCCTTTATCAAATTGCTATCATGAATTTTGTTTACGAGAGCCGTGACGCAACCGCGTCGTGTCGAGCAATGTTCGGTTGGCTTTTCCGTTCTTATGGGAGACAGGCGCTCGCTGTGAGCTCTTGAACGGCAACTGACCCTTCCTGATCAGGCGTGGAACACGTTGACAGTGGGTTCGCACCCGTTGATCAAAAAAGGCAATCGGTTAAACCGGTTACCAAGATAAGAGCCCAATGGTGAAAAGCAATCGTAATTGATATGAAGCAGTGTTATATAATAGCTGCAACGCGGCTTCCTAGAGATAAGATACAAACCATACACACACAGACACAAACACAAATCTACCAAAACATATATAGAAGGGTGTTCATGTAAACACAATCAAAACTGGCTTTGTGAAAAGTGAAGACGGATTTCGAATTCGAATTTATCGCCCGAAATAACTCCTCAGGGATTTGACAAGAAGAAGTGTAAAAAATTCTAATATCTTAGACCATTCCGACTTTGTCTGAATTTTCAGGCTGATATCGGAAGTCGGAAGGCCCTAAACCTTTGGAAATCGGAAATAGGATTTTCGCTCATTCCTGTCGGCAATCGTCAAATATCGCGTTTTCCATTCATGTCATGAAAATTTTCGATCGATTTGAACCTTCGATTAAAATATTGAATACTCTCGAAAACTGGTAAATGAACATCAGATTCGTGATAAGCACATCAGAAAGACCTCATGGGAAATTTTTGAGTCAGATATGAAACGTTTTTTGAGACGCTTCCAGAACCATACATACACTTACAAGAAAAGGTGCTCAACAAACAAATAGAAGCTTCTAGTCTTTTTAAATCTGTAACACACGGTTCCCTAGCTTTATTATTTTGGAAAGGAAGAAACCCACTTAGTATTTGAACTCAGTACGTCAAATCCCCTTTTATTGAAATTTTTGAGCCAAAATCATCCCAGAGATACAAACGTCACGTTCAGCACAGCTGTCGGAAATACGAACTTTGACCGGCTATAATTTATCCTCAGACATCCGCAGCCAAATCCGGGTTCAGATTCGAGAAGAGCGTGCCAGAATTGAGCAGAAAACACTCATCAGCTTTCTGATCCGGGAAACACCGTGGGAGATTCCCTAGTCAGTTCCTTTATTGCGCGAGTTGTGTGATTGCGCTGTTTGTTTTTTCATTCTTTGTTTCTAAATCGATTTCATTTCATTTGGCATCAGGATACCATCAGTTTACTAAACCTCATCTCGAAACCACTTAAATTCCTCCTGATTATTATTTTCCGGGTGTTGTGGCGTGCCTTAAACCCCAATACACATTGAAAGAATAAACAATTGCTGACAAAACATAGCGTGGAACGAATACGAACCATTTTAGTTAAAAGCGGCTCCAGTTGGTGAGAAGCCACTTGCCTGATTTTGAACCAGGTACATATCCCGTGCATTCAGCAAACCGTGCGCTTCTGGGATAGTGAGCGGTTGAAAAACTTTACGACTGCTCCCCTTGGTTCGGACTCGGCTCTCGCATTGGGATGATGCTCATGCTAACGATCCGTCGTTCCTCAACCAGATGTTTCTAGTGAGAACAACAACTGACGCTATTTTACAGCGTTGTGAAACGATGCGAATAAGTTTCGAACGACGACAAACACGCGGGCGTGAGACAATCGCCTGTTTGTCGTCCGAAAACACGAAATGGATTGACGGAGGATCAGGTGGTATGCGACGACAACAGCATTTATTCTGGGCTCATCACCATTTGCCGAGCATTTCTTTCTAGGAAGCAAATTGGTTTACTAGCTGCTTCCTGGAAGCTTTTGCGAGCTGAAGCGACAGTCATGTTCTCAACCTTGGAGCTGGTCAGAAGTCTGTGAAAAAAAAGCTTGCTGGATTGTGTACTCATGACTTTCTATGAGAAGGCAAGTGGAATTCAGTTGTCCTTAACACCGATGCCATTTCGCGTAAAACAGTGTAGCGCCAGAAGACATCGGCTTCTCTGGGTTCCGCTGTGCAACCCTGGACGGTGTGGCGGAATGGAGCGGCTACAGTACGAGCCAGCATTCATAATTAAATCCTGGAAAATACATGAGTTTATGAAACTTTCATCAATTCTGAAATGCACTGGTATTTGAAGGTAGCTTAAATTTCACCATCTTTTATGGAAGTACTACTTCTAGACATATACGCTGGATTACTTCGTTTTTATGATAATTTTTGCCCTCGTTTAAAGTTTTCTAAGTAATGTGAGGCGAAGAGCACGATTCGGTAGTGGTAGGCTATATTTTTTGGTCTGCAGTTCTTTTCATTTGGGACTAATCTTGTGGTCTCGCCTCAAATCAGCTGACCACTTGAGTTTTTTTTCAATTTCATCACTTCCTCTGATGATTTTGTCTGCTGCCAGTATTTAGCCAGTTTTTGGTATATGCGCAAGATGCTGAAACTGTTTCAGCAATACTATTTCTGTTAATTAAGACTCTGTTGAATGTTTTGAAATCGATTTTCAGCTTTGGTTTTATCTCAAAGCGCTGAATATTGTTCTATTACTCCCTGAAGGCGCATGTCTTCGACTGGGACTCCGGCTTTTCTCAAACATTACCCGAAGTCGCAAAATCAACGTAGAAGTCGGCGCCGTACTTCCTGAATTCTCCCACTGTGAGTGATACTATGCAAACAGCAGCTTACGCTCTTATGTTCGCAACGTGTGATACGAGCTACTTATGTGCTTATCAGTAAACACACGAAGTGACACATGCTAGTCGAGTAAACAAACCCTGGCAGAGATGTTTTAATCGAAATAATCTCATTAGTACATTCGCATCACATGGTCCAAGATAAAACTCCTTGAGTGCTTGGTTGAGATTTCAAGTTTAGTCAGAATGAATGAGAAAATTTCTTTTATTCTGAAGTAGTGAGTTCATGATGAAGGACGATTCATTCAAAGAGTAAGGCACAGCAAAAAAAGTATGCCCGCTTTCCCATAGAAGCGCATCTTTTTTATAAACCATCCAGACAAGGTTTCACACTTTTCAGAAGGGCATGTTTATGGGACACTGCCCTAGTCTGAGAAGCAAGTCAGTTACGAAGTAAAAATGGGACGACATAGGCTGAGTGGACTCAGTTAGTTCAGGACAGATTCCTGCCTAGAGAAAAGAGTTGTGTCTGTTTTTGAGCGCGCCCCTGACTCTTGTAGGAGCCGAGAGGGTAACTCAACCTATTCGGAGGAAAGATGTGTATTATTCCGTCAGTTATGAATGTATCGAAGGCGAAAGTACGGAAGATAAACCTTACGGGGTGGGCTCAGGTTGAGCGGAATGAAAAAATTGCGTTCCGGAAATAAGAAAGTACAATTTCGGAGCCGAAGAGTCTAGGGAAGTCGGAATGTCCGCACATCCCTTTTCGAAACCCAATATGCATTGATAGCACCTGCTACTGACAACGAGGGGTTCAGTAGGATGTCAGTGCTGGGATGCAACCGAATTTTGCGCAGCGTTCCGGGGTCTCTGCGCACTTCCAACAGGGGCTAACGCTGTTGTCCACTTACCTTCTGTCTTCGACGTTTGTAGGTGAACATATTTTACAGTGCATTCTCCAAAACACCATATCCTTCTACAGTTCTAGCGCTTCCGATAGCCCTTCAAGTTATGAACGTGAAGGCCCAGCCAAACAGATTTAACAACTCGAACCAGGGTTCGGCGCGGGTGTGGGCCCCCACAGGGGTGGGGCCTGAGCTTCGGAGGGGTGGGAGCGGGAGGTATGATCTTTGGACGAAGATCAGTTGAACCAACGTGTTTGTGAGTCAAAACCGTCAGAAGCAGTTTTTCAAGTAGGTTTCAAATATAGATTGTAATTTAACTAAAAGGCTGATTTAACTGATTTACGAGTCGCGGAGTTCAATTATGAAGTTTAGGGTTAAGTAAAGGTCTTCACAGAATAATAGTCGAGACATACATATGATTCCAGCATGTAAAAAGTGCAAAGCAGTCTGACGACTAAATGCCGAATGATTTCTGCAAATGATTTCCATGAATCACGAGAGTTGATATTTGAGTTGAGCGGTGTCGATTTACCCTATATAGTACTGACTTTCACGATCTCAGATGAACGCTGAAGACCGCTACAGTACAAGGGATCACACCTTCCTCAGGTGTGGTCCCGCCGAAAGTCGTCAGTTTTAAAAACTAGGAGTCATAAAAGTAGGATATTTGAGTCCAGCGTGGTCGATTTACCCTGGCTGCAAACCTTCATCATCTCAGAGTCCGCGAACATAAATTTGGGTTTTAAAACTGCAGTAACTTATGGGCTGGAATTCGTGAAAGGCAAACCACGGTTACGGCTGGGCTAGCGGAGGAAACCGGCATTCTCGAAAAATCCGGTTTGGTTACGGCTGGGCTACGATTGGGCTACGCGTAACCGCACCTCGGAGCTGCGGTTAACCGCGGTTAGCAGCGGTTTCGCGGCTTAGTCGTCGAATTGATGGTGTGTTGTATTAGTGCACAACACTGAGGAAACGCACCTTTTGCGAATACGCATAAAAACTTGATATCTTCAAGGCAAGCTGAAAATACAGGAATGCCGCCGTTATTGACTGCCACATTATAGGCCCTCTAGCCATAATGTGTTCCTCTCGATAACAACGAAAATTCTCAAAATCATCAACCTCATCTGTAAGTTTTATGTATGTTGCCCATGGCTAGCTAAAATCATTATGCCTGTCCTCCATACTCTCGCTCTCTTCTTTATCTTACAGCACATCGTTGTTCTTTTTGCCTCCACTTTTTGTTCCTAATTCTTGTCTTCCGTGTGATGACCATTTACCGAGCAGCCACAGGCTCTTCGCTGGGGTTTCTTTCCCATTTCGGCTCCGAATTCCCTCATTTTTTCCTCAGAATTTTTTCCCAACACTTTTCGTACACACTTTCGTTATTTTTCTGTTGGAAAACCCTAACTTGGTTTGATACTGTGATGCATGATTTGGTTTTTTTCGCATTTACAACGTTTTCTTCTACTTTTTTTTCCGAAGCGCCCACTTGGATTTAAAATGTTAATGTTTTTTTACATGGTTCTGTGATCAACCTGGGTTTTCTCGATGTTTTTAGTTCAAACTTGTTTTTCCCTTGCATTTTGAGCTTTTTCCATATGATTTTTCTAAGGAGTCGTTTTATTTTTCTCCTGTTGTGAGCGACAATAAGCTTGTGTGAGAATGACAAACAGAAAAAAGAACAAAAAAGGGATTCTTAGACAAAAAGAAGAGATGGAAAAAACTCGGAAATCAAACGACAAACGGAGAACTTGAAGCCGAAAACTCATCGAAAGGACGATGATGATCCCTGCAGCAACACCTAAGCCATGTGAAACACACAAAAAATTAGAGGGGCGTTTCGAAAGAAAAGAAGAAGTTGAAAAGGCTAGTGATGCGAGAAAAAAGCTAAATTGGGGGTTAAAATTTCACCAGCATGTTTGCGGCTCATCGTGAGAGAGCAGCATCACTTTATGTACTTTCAAAAAACCAAAAAGGATTTTTCAAAAAAAGGAAAAAATGAAAAACTTTAAAATGGGAAAAACATCTACAAGTTGAGGAAAATCCCTTTAAATGCCTGCGATCCATTGAAGAAGGTAAAGCACAAGGTAGACAAAAATAAGAATTCAAAAAGCAAGCAAAATTAGCAATCATGTGCAATAAAAACAGTGAAGGGTTAGGGAAATTCCGACCCGAGTGCCAATATCGATTTTCTCCAATCGAGATTCTCGGCGTCAATTGAGTGGCAAGTACGTGGCCGCGGAATGGTTAGCCACCCAACCGCGATGGGGCGGTTGTGAATGCCGGTTCGCGGTTTGGCTACCGCTGGGGTTGCTGCCCTAACCAAACCCAAACCTAGCCGGCTGCGTTCATGAATCCCAGCCATGTTCTAAATAAGGTACCCGGAAAAATCCTAGCTTTAAGATACTACGCTCTGAACCCCACCGTTTGAAACCATCCGCATCCCTGGAGGAGGCCTTGAAGAAAATTTTCCTGATGTGGGTTCTGCAACATTTTTCGCGTTTTCGCAGTACTTGGGTGTGGGCCCAGCTGTGGGCCCTGAGTGCAATTTAATGAAGAACCCACACCTAGTAAATTTTCTTGAAAGGCTTTCTCTAGAGGTGAGGAAAGTTTCAAACGATAGAGTAAAAAGTCTAGTTTCCTAAAGTCAGGATTTTTTCAAATAACTCGTTCAGCACTTAACTTACAACGTTCCATATAACCTAATTTTTTTAATGACGACCGGTTTTTTCATCGTCTCCCGCTATATAGCGGTCTTCGGCATTCATTTAAGATGGTCAAAACAAGTCTGGAGGGTAAATCGACCACGCTGGACCCAAATATCCCACTCTCGTGACACCTAAGTTCTAAAAATGCCCTTTTTTGGTGGGACCACACATGAGAAAAAGTGTGCGGCCTCATACTGTAACGGTGTTCAGCATCCATGTTAAACGTTGAAAATGAGTATACCGGTTAAATCAACTACGCTGGACTCAATTATCCTACTCTCATGACTCCAGGTTTTCAAAATTGTCGACTTCCGGCGGGATCACACCTGAGAAAGGCGTGATTCACTATACTGATCCGCCCTTCATCGTCCATCCTAGACGGTGAAAGTTGGTATACTTTGTAAATCACTCACGCTTGACTCTAATATCCTACTCTCGTGACCCGTAAGAGAATATGGACTTCCGGCGAGATCGAACCCTCTTTCAAACATCCACATTATATTACACAGCACAAGCTGTTACCAGTTACATATACTTTTGCACTTTCAGCTCCTCTCCACATAAATGCCATAGGCGCTGTTTGTGCTCTCGTCCTCTCAAACATCCGAATTTGAAGACAAAGCGAGCTGTCATTTTTGGTTTTTTACCATTTGACAAGTTTATACTAAATTCGACAAGAGAAGTGTCACTGCAGTGAAACGTTAGAGGTATGTAAACCTGCTAGGTAAACTGCTTGAACACATCAGCTCTCTGTGGGGGTGGGAGAAAACGGTCAAAAATTGACCTACTAACGTTTCTGGGAGGGTGTCTGAGCAAAATCGCTATTAGAATCTACCCACCAATAGAGCTGCTTTGCGTGAGCTTTTAACCAGAGTTCAGGCCACTACCCAATACATAGTATTTGAAGTAATAATGAATGTTACATGCTGTGTTCCTGGAGCTTCGCCCATTTTGTAGAAACGTTTTACTCGGAGCCCCGGTGCCCTGACCTCGTCCTGGCAAGCCCTAAATGATGCTCCTGGAGTTCACTTTTAGGGTTGCCCTACTCGCTTCTGTGACGTCCTTTATTTCGCTGTTGACGTAAACACGCACCGCTTCAGTCTCGAACTTTTCCAGCAATGTATATTTGATGCTGGCATCGAAAAACTTGTCCATGAACCTCATGTCCAGAAGAACAGCACCATTAAATCAGGGTTCCCCAGACATTTCTGCATTCTTGACACTAGACCACTATGAACCAGAATTCTGATCTCATTTAGACCCCATTAAGATTGAGTCCCTTTAACAAATCCTGACACAAGTTGGTGGAAAGTCTCAACCCTTCAACTTCTGTCAGTACATGTAGATAAAGATTATTTCCGCATTTTGCTTCGGTTTCCGCACTCAGCTTGCGGAAGTCGGAAATAGGAGTTTCGAGGCCTAAAAACCTGCGGAAGACGGAATTCCGCTAATCCCTGGATCGGCTGCGTCGCTAATGTGTTTCAGTTCCGTTTCTCCAATTCCTTTTCCTTTGGATCCTGGTTTGTTTTTTGTAACTTGCTCAACAGACTATAAGTTCAAGTTCGCTCGATTCATTTGAACTCCATACTTCCGAGTTTAGAAATGCGATTTAGCATTTATTGTAACTTCTTTGCAAGTATTCTCTCAAATGTATCGATGAAACCAGAAGTGTTTTAACTTTTTTTCATTGATAGTTCCATCATTAGATTGTACAACAACTCTGTTCGTTATGTCATGGGATAATATAAAAAGATTTTCATGACCCTACGTAGACGTACTGTTGAGGTGCAAGAAGCAAACTCTGCAAACAGCGCTATCAGTAATCGCACCTGCTGAGCCCAAAAGTTCAGCAGTTTTCTTTTCTTCCACAAAAAGCGGAAGCAATACTCGCTACTCCTTCTGGCACATGATAAGATAGCTGCAAGGAGCTGTGACAGGGCAAAAAACTCCTTGCTAGAGCAGGTTACGCACTGCATGCTAACGGTCGTGGAATATACATTAGGTGACGAAAGCGAGGTCTGTTTAACTGGTGTTCAGTTGTACATTACACCGTTCAGCCTGAGTGTTGCGGCTGCCACTTTTTCCCAAGACTTGTGCCGACTACGAGCGATCAAATAAAGGGAGCTGAAAGGCGTTCCACATTTGGCATTTGATCCAGTCGATTGATCATAATTCTCGCAACGCGTTTGACAAAATGACAGTTTCAAAACATATCGATATCCTGAACACCGGGTCGTAACTACGGTTGTTCGAAACGTGTGGTTTGTCTCAGTGTCGGACCACAGCTCCATAAGAATCTAATGCTCCAGCCACGCTTGCTCCGTTGTCTTTTAGGGGACTCTTACCCAGAATTTCAACCACATCATACACCATAGTTGGCGCTGGTTTGCCTTCGAACTGTTCCCACAGTGAGTGCAATACAAAATTGTTGCAAGACGTGTACTACATCAGAGAATGCACGACTCCATGTGTCATCCTCGCATATTGTAGCCACCAATGGTACCTGATCCTTGACAAAAACTTTTCGGCGGCGACTGGCACGCTTCTGTCATACTGTCTGACTACCTTGTCCATGAGTCTTGGAAAAAAAACATCACATGCAGTGACAGATGTCTACCTCCCGTTTTGGTAAGGGCAAAATATTTTCTCAAAAATCGTTGCGAATGCTGCACTTGACTTGCACTAAATTTGCTTTTGTTGTTTGCCGATAAATTAGCAACAAGACAAACTTCAGTCATTTGCTAGTGCATAGCAGTGCTACGAATTACAGAGTCTGGTACATTCTACTAGTAGCTGCGAAGCCTAAACATTTTATTACCAAAATATGTGCATGATCTTCCTTTCAGCGATTTGCTCCCCTTCAATAACACGAGTTGGTCCCGTCGAACTGCGTGGGATCGATGTATGACGCTCTCGGTGCGGGGTAGCCCGATGTTGATCTGACAGGTGACCGATCGGCTGTTCGTTTCTCGCACGTGATCATGCCCGCGCCAGAGAGTTCCACAAAAACGCAGCAATTTGAAAACGAGGAAAGGCAGCTGTGCTATTTGGTCAAACACAGATCAGTTATACTGGAATCCCAGCGATTCAAGGAGGAACAGCACAACTAATTCGTACATCCGTTCGTAAGTCCACGCAATTTTTCGCAACTGGAATGAGGTTCGTAGAGAAGTGAGATGGAACAAAAAAAGCAACAACAAATCTATCATCTCTTCCGATTTCGAGAATGATCGACGGAGGGGGGTAAGAAGAAAATGTATTGTAAGAAAATTGAGCCTCAGCGTTAGAGACGCCTTACCCGATCAATGGACCAGTTTAGGTACAGTTCATCTCCGCGATGCCGTTCAGGCTGCGGCGCGGTTGCGAGCATCCTCAGGCAGGGAATCGCATGGACGGTTTTTGCCTTTGGTGCCCGGTTGATCCCACACCTCTGTCTGAGGATACTCGCAACCGCGCCGCAGCACGGTTTCGCAATCAGCGTGCACTTTACGGACTAAACGCGAATGCGTAGATGAATTGTACAATATCCGCGCTAAGTTTTCTAGAAACGTGGAGCATTTGTCGAGCTTGTCAAAAAAGCGTTCGACGCTTGTAACGATTTTGAACGAAGACTTTTTTGAATTCTGAAAACGCTGTCATATTAACAGCTCAAATGTCTACCTAAAGATTTGCTCTGTGGCTAGTTTCCTAGAAACGCTTTGTTTTTGTTTTTGAATGAAATTTTTTGCGATAGTTTCTCTAAAAGGTCGGGCTGGCAGGGATGTTGATCGAATTCACAGCGCGGCAGCAGTTCGGATGACAAACGTGACGCGCGCGGCGCAAATCCGCTGCGTGCCCGTCGTGGTTGTAGGGCGTTAAGCGAGCGCCAACTAGTTTCGGAACGCCACGGTTAATGCACCCTACTGACAACATGAACGCAGCGGTTTGCCGAACTGCTCCCGCGCTGTGAATTCGATCAACATCCTATGAGGGCAGGGTGTGGCGAAGCTTAGAATAGTAATTGTACAAGTAATAGAAGATCAGTCTCTATGTTGTTGTGATTTAGATGAAGGTGGGACAAGAATTGAGATTTGTGCAAGTTGAATTTCCGAACTCCTTCGTTCAACACGCTTGGAAACTTCCTAAAAGGTCGAACTTGTGTGGCGAAAACCCCAAAACGTCAAATAAACAAATTCAATAATTCAGCCCGCACAAGTTTCAAGATTGTCTTACCTGCGTATAATTCATGCGGAAATCATAGAGACTGATCTTCTATTACTTGTACTACTAGTACTCAATGTTTCGCCGCACTTTGACTCGCGCGACGTTTTAGAGAAACTATCGCAAAAATCATTTCATTCAAGAGCAAAGCGATTTCAGGAAACTTCGGTCCACAAAGTTCACCATTAGGTAGGCATTTGAGCTGTCAATATGACAGCAAATTCAAAAAAGTCTCCTTTCAAAGAAGTTACACGCATTGGACGTTTTTAGCCAAGTTTGGCAAATGCTCCAAGTTTGTACAAAACTCAGCGCGGGTTTGTAGTAGCGTTATATTCTGAAGCGGTTTTTGGAAAAAAAGGATTAATTTAATTAAATATGTCGCTACTTTGTGCGCAAAATTTTTTTATAATTTCGCAGATTTCCTTGGTGGTTCGGCTATGAAAATTACGAGTTTACCAATGACGGAGCAAGGATTTCCGCTCATCCCTAGTTTGAGAGTTATTAGACTCTGGTTCATTTCAAGTAAACTCCCTCGTGAAACCTACTTTTTGATGGGGTCATAATCTGACAAAAGTTATTAGACTACACCATGTCCATTTAGATTGCTATCAAAGAATAGTAGAAAAAGATACGCTGAAAACTTTATAAACTACTGTGATCAGAGTTTCAAAAGAGCGTCAATCGAAGTCAGCAAAATATGTAGTTCCCACGGCACGGATGGTGAGCACATTCTGCTTCTGGGCCGTGGAGATCATCTCTTTGAAAATGCTTGTTTGTGGATAAGTTCGTTGATTGCCACGCCTTATTCGAGAGAAGTGAGCGAGAAGAGTCTTTGTTGGGAGAAGAAACATATTCTATGTCATGTATGTGTACACTGAGAACTGCAGTAAGTGATTTCATGCCTTTTTCTGGCACAGGAAGTGCACTGGGAGACTGTACTGTAGTTTGTGGAGTTGCAGGTCATGTCAACAGTCAGTCATATCTCTGCTACTCATTGCTGGAATGAGCACCACCGTGAACTGTCCTCTAGGACTGAAACGCAGTCCTAACAAACCTTTATCAAATATTTCACTAAATAAAATTTCATCATTACCCCTCAGATCTGCTGTACAGTTGCAATTGTTTCAATCGGACAAATCTACCCACCTGTGATTACAACCGGGTTCTGGTTAGAATAGGTGCTTAACTTGTTCCCGCAACAATGCCATTAGATGATTCTAGACAATGCATTTTTTCAGCCGATCATAAGCAGCTGGAAGCTATCTCGTAAAGAAATGAGGTCCCAAGTAGAGCCGGATATGAATTATTGGGTAGCGTCGGTAATCCAGCTGGTATTTGCTTTCCTCATTAGCAGATGTTACATAATCAACTCTTCCGAAGCCATTTTTTAGGTGAACGCCTTAGCTTCATGGAACAGCATGACAGATTTCCCAAGTCCCGTCTTGCAAAAGCAGGTCACAAAGCACCAAACACTTAAACTCGTCTCACTCGGCAATAGCACTCTGCCATGTGCGCAAAATCTTCTGAATCAGAACATGTATGGTTTCCGTTTTCGATTTAGTCTGACGCATGGACCAAGCGGCGGGCCGTACGGGGTTGGCGGTCTCACTGGAGAACGGGGTTCCGATTCGCGCAGAATGATCTACCGCCGCAGCTCCGGCCATTTACCAGACTAAAATGATTGCGCGAACCCTTAGGGTGGACGCAGAATTGTTCGTCGTTTCGTTTGTTGCACGGCGCCATGCGTATCCATGAATGTGTGCCAATGCCTTCTTGCAATTCGCGTCTCCACATGCTTATGTTCTCCACAAAATACACCGAGCCGGCAAACAAATATGCGTCGACCTTAATTTCAGATGGTCCATACCAAATTTGATAAAAAAATTTCCTCTGGCTCAAAACGACTTCGTACTCTTAAACGCATTCCGTCTTTTGGATCTATTGTGCGCAATGAGCCTGCATGAAGCTCAAAAGGAAAAAGCCAAGTGAGCAGAGTAAAAAGATAGATTTATCGGAAAGTCTCACTACCCCAAGAGGCATTGCGATCAACTTACAAATCGATGAATCCCTGAATTGTAGAAAAGCCACGTACTCTCGACTGACTACGGTGAAAGGCACTACTTCAAGCTGAGTCACAAAAAACTTCTACCGAACTCCTGCCCTACAAGGCTTTGTCTCAAAAAAAAGAACTGCAATTAGTCATACTAACCATTCCAAATGAAATGTATTTTGCTAGATCCAATTCTGGATGTATAGTCCGAATACGCCCCTCGTAGCCGCCTAGGGTCACTCTTCAAACGTTATAGACGTTTTCCTCTGATTTTCGAACCCCTTGCCCCGTCCGAAACGCGCAGACGTCTTTCGAAAATCTGGAGAAGGACCACATGATCGTGTTGAGCGCAAACAATTACCCTCATTTAAGGAGTTTGGGTAAAAGAACATTCTTCGAACTTATTGTTAGCTTAATGTGCTAATATTATTATTAAAGCCCCAACCTACCCCAAACTTAAAACCATCTATTTCGAAAAAATTATAGAGTGATAGCGTTTTGGGCTTGTACGGATCGTCGGTTGGGCGTTTATTCGTACCAACTAGGGGTTCTGAAGGCGTAAAAATAAAAATGTTCTAAATTTAACCAAAAACTTCTCATTGTGGGTAACTTGCTGTGCTGACAAGAATCAGGATTTTTTCCTTAATTTTCCGAAAATTTCGACTTTATTTGGTCAAAGGCTGAGTCCACGAAAAACCTCGTCCTCGATGTTTCAGTGTGAAATACTAGGCTGGCATATGCTCGAGAAGTTAGATTCAAAAAAAGCAGCGAAAGCGAGCCAGAAATCTATAGAAATGGCTTTGAAGGTTACCCCAGTACGCCTGGTTGTCCCGGTCCGCCGCCATTAGGACGAGCTTGTGACGTTTTCGATGGCAAATTGCTAAGCAACTCTGCAACGCCTAGCCTGATCGATTCGGGCACATTTCGCCATTAGCGCGAGCTTGCGGAAACTAACAGGGCCAATAAGCTCGTCCACGCCCTGAACGTCAGAAACCGCTATTTTAGTTCATTCTAAACGTTTTTTTATCGCTGTTTCTTCACTATTAGATGCCTCCCGACTAAAAAACCCCATTTTTGAGTCGAACTCGAATGTGATATTCATCGTGAACGCTGCCTTTAAAGCATTCCATCGGAAGAAAATTTGATGGAAAAACGCGACTTTTGAAGATTTCCGGTACGCGACGATAAGCATGGTTCAAATTGTTTCTCCAGGATTATTCAGAGTGCTGAACATTAATTTGAGATCAGTTTATCGATTTTTGACAGCCTACGGTAAATTACGGTAGTTTGGTCAAAGTCTCAGATTTTACTCAAAAATTCTATGCGGAGATAATTCGGCGTGCTGACTACGACCTTAATTTTATTTATTTATAAAGCACTCAAGGTGCGCCATCGGTAGACATAAAACAGAAATGCCCCCTGAATGGCACGGTACCTACCGTGACTTAAAGTAAACCTCAGAACTTTGACAAGCGGATCCCAGATTCATTCATTCAATCATTCATTTATTTCGGGTTTCGTGCTAAGCACCCTAGATTACGCCTTCATACAAGTTTTGAGTGGAATCAGCACAATTTTTTCAAAACACCCCGAAAATTCCCTGGGGCCTTCTACCTTGTTTATGTTTCTATTGCGAGGCCGGGAAGGCATTGTAAGTAGATTTCGCGCAATCATTTTAGTCTGATGATTGGACGGGGCTGCGACGGTTGATCACCACGCGCGAATCGAAAGCCCATTCATTCTCCAATGAGGCCGCCAACTTCGCACGGCCAGGTCCATGCGTCAGACTAAAACAAAAACGGAAACCATACATACGCAGCCCCCTGAAAATTTTTTAATTGAATGTTTCCCTGGGCTGAGGACCAGAATATGCGTTGAGTAATCCTACCCCCCCTCGGTTGCTTGGGGGTTTCCTAGCAATTTTTTGTGTCCCAACATTCCACTGGGCACGTGTGTGCGTGTTGCCCGCGTGGCAGTTGCACGAATGACGCATAGATTCGCAACGGACAATCAACAAGTGATTCGTCAGTAGGCGAAAGCAGTTGCAGCTCACTATCAGAAAAAAACCGGTGAGTGGGTGGTGGTGGTTAAGCGAGAAGCTTCGATACTGAATAACACCTGGAAAAGAAGGGCTACTCTTGCTGAAACTCATGTCCTTTGATCCAATTCAGTTGAGATGACAGCGAATGTAAACCATGCATTAATATTTATGGCTGGCCAGAGATCTCTTTGAAGCTTTTAAACATATTGTTTTGAGTTCTGCTTGAAGCAGTCGCTACGGAACTCCTTTCAAGGCTCTTTACATCGTTCCGGGAAACACTTTCCACTCGTCAACAGGCCCACACAGTTATTCGCACCAGTGTAGTTATCCCGCGAGACAGCAAAAACATTGTAAACGTGAGCTGGTTGATATGTAAAAATACTACCGTTTAGAGGAATCAAGGCGATTCATTGCAATCCCTACCATGTCATTGCACCACTTCTAAGAATTTATTAAAATCTTTTATCCCTTCAATTTTTTTGGCATATTTAGTACTGTCGTCCTCGGGGCCATCGTCTCGAATAAAACGAGTTTCCAGCGCCGCCGATCAGGTGATTAGGTGGATTTTTTAATGTTTTTTAATGCATTTGGATTTTACTGAATATTTCATTATTCTTATTATTTTATGTGTAAAACCTGGTTAGAATGCGGTGGATCCTATCCTCGCCCATAGTGTTGGGAACTGTGATGAGGTTTCGAGCCAATCATTGACAAACTTTTTCGAGCTTTTAAGGCAGGTGAAGCAGCGAAGCGACCTAGAACAATGGTCACCTATGATCAGAACTATGATTGGCTTGAATACCTCGTACACCCTCGTTTTTATTAACAAAGTTTTTTCTTGTCGAGTTTAGACTCTAGATTGTAACAAAGTCTGGTTCTCACATTCAGCTAAGCAATACTATCGATCAAAGAGATATATTGTGGACTTCGCAATGCTATTAGCCAAACGAAATTCGGTACCGTCACATAACTGAGCAGCTTCGTACCAAGAAGTGCATATTCCACTTTTCGTACATCAGATTTCAGTCACAAAATGTTGCCTAAACTCCGCTTAGGGTGGTCATTTGTGGGTGGTTACACAACGTTTCCGTGCTCAACACCTAAAAATAACCTCTGGGTGACGTTTGTGCGAGAATTATTATTTGATTGGAATGGCTGAATAATGAATAGAAGCCTCTGGGCTCGCTAGGTCGCAAAACAAAATCGCCCATACTTTGTTCAGAGTGGTTAGTCGAAGAGCTGGGCACGAAGATGCGGTCCGTTTTTCGTCTCTCGTAGAGTTGCGGCAGGTTATGGAGGCAAAATTACTTTTCTCTGCCTTTTTTTCTTGCCCAAGTATTGCTTTTTGTAATTTTTTGATCTACCCAGATGCATTTTACCGCTTTCAAGTAGACAAGATTGTATCCTTGCCCATCCTCACAACATATAATAGTTACATAGGGTTAACATCACCTAGTCGAAAAAAGAAAACCTAGTTAATGCTTTCAATAATTTGTAAACTACCTGGGAACGTTGAGGATTTAAGTGATGAACGATTCAGCTAGTGAACCCTTGAGCCCATATTAGAAATTTTCCTACGGAACACTATTCAGTGAGCATTTCATTCCTCGTTCATCTGAAACCAATCAGTGGAATAACGCTTCACTGCAACCGCAGTTTTTAGACGCCACTGTCGCGGATACATGGCCGAGTTCGACCCTCGCTCGAATCCTGCAAGAAGCTGTTATTCCTCCTGAATTCTGTGAAATTCGCAACAGGTGAGATATGTCATTATAAACACAGAATTGACATTGGAGAACCCCTACAGGACACCACTGGACGGAAGCAATAGAAAAGAAAAAAGAAGAAAAGAAACCACAGAAGAAAAAGAAACCTCAACGGTACTCAATGGAAGTCGACCATGTGGCGAAGTAAAAGGCATCTAAACTCTAGAGCATTTTTAGTGTGCTCTCGAATTCTATTATCACCGACAGCGGTGATGTGGGCCTAAGAGCAATTAACTGCTGATAACAAAAAAGCGACCATTCGCCGCTGGCGATAATCGGGATCAAGAGCCCACCAAAAATGGTCCAGAGCTTACCCATAGCTCGAAGAAACCTCAGCTATGACAAAAAATCGAATTCATAGCAAGCGCTACATACCTGTAGAGAGGTACGCGGTCCCTAACAGGAATCGTTCGTACTTAAAACCTCTTCCCACTTTTGGGCTCGACTTCATAAACGAGCCCTTCAGACCACATCTGTGAAGCCTTAGCTTACCTTTCGCGTTCCAGAATCATATATTGTTATTATTTCGGGGGAGGATCATTTACCCCCTATTCCACGTGAGGATCAGCAACCGAGTCCACTAAGTTCGCTGGGAATCGGCTGATCGATGCACTATTGCATCACGTCGCGAAGTGTTTACGGCGCAACCCTATGACATCGGTCTGTGTAAATGCAGACCACGTGCTCTAATTGACATGCAAGAATAGTAACACAAAAAAGCAGTATCACGCGGACCAGCTGTTGTCTGGGCTACTGCGCTTGCATTCTAACTCGATTTATTATCTTATAGTCTGATGTCCATGCGCATTCAGCGGTAAAATCTTGCGAGGATATAAGTTACAAACACTCATAAGATCATAGAATAGAAGAAACCATTGCAGAAGCAAAGGTTTCTTCTAAAAAGATATGGGAGGGGGGTAAGGCACTACTATCTTTTTTTTTTACAGAAAGTATTCTTCATGGTTTTCTCATCATAAAAATAGGGCGCTGTTGGTTAACGTCCCTTGACGAACACGGAATGAAACAAAAACTTGTCAACCTCCAGCTGTTTGTGCTCAACAAGTGGTAAGCATGTACATGTGCATTACTCTGCACCCATATCTCGTAATGAAATGAAAATTAGGAAAGAGGAAACACACTGCCCACTGTCCTCAAGATTGTCTCCACACAAACGCATTTAAGCACTTCCTAAGGATCATGTGATCTTGACCCAACTGAATAAAGCACGTGCTCAACTCATTTCAGAGGCCGCTTTTGCAGTACATTCCAGTCTCTTGGTCATTCCTAACTCTTCTTCTCTTTCCACCCTGAGTTCACCTTGTACTCCTTTAATCTCATCAATTTCTTCTCTCTGGAAGCATGCCCAGAATGTGAAAAGAGCTGCCAGTGGGAGTAATCCTTGTTCAGCTACTCGTCATAGAGGTCTCACAATCCGAAACGTCAATAACGCAGTACCGTTGACTTTTGGGCTTATGTATTTTAACGAGAAGCGGTGAAATCATAATTCAAAGAATAAGGCAACAAAACACTGTGGTCCAAGTACGGCCCGGTTACTTTATAGCTACCCCATATTTTCGATACTTTTAAGACTTCGTGAAAACACAAGGATTATGAATAAATGCAGTCGATGCTCCATCGCTTGCTGTTGTTCTCATCGGCTTCTGACAAAATCGATACTATTAATGAAGAAGCTGAGGTGTATGGTCGGTGTCATTCAAATACGTAGCCGCGGCGCTGCTTGACGGAAAAAGTGGCACACGGGAAAACGGATGATGATGGCTATTGATCGAACGACTCTGCGCCCATTAGCTGATTGTGGCTTTCTAGTATAGTGACACATACGATATTTTAACCCCCAAGAGACTGTGTTTCTACATCGCGCGAATATGGGTGTTTTGCCCATCCACGCCTTGAACTCGATTTTCTTGACGTTTCTTTAACAAAAATTGAGATTATTTTTCACCATAGCTGAAAGACCCGTACTTAAAGAAAACATGTATTATTATCAGTGGGCAGACATGAGGCTCCTTAAAAATCTTACATATATACGGGTTTATTCGTAACGGCAATACCGGTTTCAAAACCCTAATAAAATGAATGGCCGTGGAGCGCCCCGTCGTTGAAGCAGAGTAATCTTCTCTGACGTGTTAGCAGAGCTTTTTTAACACTTCAAGGCACAGTTCACCCTCAGGATCGTAATCTGAGATTTTCACATAAATACGAAGGAGACCAACCCCATATAGAACCTTCCAAGTGTGAACTCTCAATTTAACCGACTAAGTGAGATATAAGAAGAAGCCACTCTAGCGCTCCCATAGCAAGAAGCCACTTTGGCGCGCCCCATGGACGATCTTTTGAGCTCAACAACGACAAGATGAGAGAGGGTTTTCGATCAATAGCACTGTCATTCCCTTCATTCTCAACCACTCTCTTTATATTAGTCCACTCTCCTACATAGCTCGCAAATCAGGAAAGCTGCAAGCCGCGGAAAACTCGTCCACCATGCTTTCGCCACTCAATTTTACAGAATTCTTGAAGGGTCATAGCTCCGCTCCCAGGAAATTTCGTACGATTTCAGAGGCACCGTTATAATCATCGTGCGATCGTTTCTGGATAAGCAGAAAAACAGAAAAAGCGATTCTGAGGTTGGGCTCCACCTTTAAAGGCACAGTCTCACCTCATCAATCGTTTTCCTGTTTTCTGCTATCTTGAAAATTCTCCCACGCTGATTACAGTGATCTCTCTGCAAGCGTACAAGACCTTCTGGGAACGGAGTGGTGGCCCCTCAAAAATTGAGCTGCGGAATCATGGTCGACGAGTTGTCCGAGGCTTGTAACTTCCGTTATTTGCAACTGATGTATGTGAGCCGACCTGAATCAAGGGAGACGTTGAGAACAAAGGGAAGAACAGGGCTAGTGATCGGAAACCATCGCTCATCTGGACACTGTTGAGCTCGAAAGATCGTAAGAGGGGCGTACCAAAGTGGCTTCCTGATTTGAGCAGGGTGGCTTCGTCCCATATCTTGCTTGTTCGGAGGAATCGAGAGCTCGGCAGGTGTTATATGATGTGGCTCTACCTAAAAATTATGTGGGAATCTCAGATTTCTTCCCTGAGCTTGGACTTTGCCTTCAAGATCCCGCGCTCTACAGCTTTTCGGTGCAACGGACTGGCGGGCTCTTCAGCCAATCTGTTTAATAGGATTTGACACTGGGATCATCGTTATGGATGAGGCAGAGTTAAAGGCAGTGCTCAGGATAAAATCAGTTTCCAAGTTTACACCGGAAATCAAGAGGTTCGTGCCCTATTTAACTAGAAACGTTGAAAAAACGAGCACGAACGAGCCCTATACAGCGCTAATTAGAGTGTTCCGCTCACGCAACGCCCACTCCCTCAACGGTGAGAAGGTGATCGCTCATCAAACGGCGTAAGTTTAGTTACCTTAAAGGCAGTGTTCGCGATAATCTTCAATTCTAAGATGATTCGCTATTTCGATTCAGTGGCCCCCGGGTTGAACTAAAATGACGTAGAAATCGAGAAAAACGCACCAGAAGTACACGAAATCCTTAAGTATCACCCCGCCTCTTAAGTATCATAGAAACTGTTTGTTGTGACATTGAAATCTTTTGCGGACTCTTCCTTTGCCATTCTCTACTCACTATTGCTCCATTCTTTCCTTGGGGCCCTAACTAGCCCTGCTTCACATCAAATATTCTTCTATTTTCGACTGATCCAAATTTCCACCGGTGACAACCACCATGAACATGTTCATTCAACCGGACAACTAGTCCGTGTTATAGAATAATGTCACTGAAATACGACGTCTTGATGCGTTTTTCGCCGTTTCTTCGTAATTTTGGTAACACTTGGTGGCGAACGCAATGTTTTATGTGAAAAACTCGGGGACGATAATCATCGTGAACACTGCCTTTAAAATGTGTTTCCAGTTATTTACGGATCAGAGGCGGTTGGTAGGAGAGGGCGTTGCGTGAGCGGAGTATACTTGTTCCGAATTGAATAATCGGATGAGTATCCGACTGTTTCAGTCGGATAAAAAAGTCGACTTTTTATTAGAAAAGTCGGATATTCGAAGAAGTGCGATATCCGACTATAGTCGGAAAGTCGGATGTTCGAAATGAATTTCATTTGGAACAAGTATAGAGAGGAGCACTCAAGTTTAGTGCCGTATAAAGCTCTTCTGTGCTTTTTCCAAGCCGTTTTTTCAACACTACTGGTGAAGTTGGACTCGGACCTATCGATTGCCGAAGAAAACTCGGAGACTGATTTTATCGTGGACACTGCCTTTAAAGGCAGTGTCTACGATAAAAATCATTTTCAAATTTCCACCAGAAAACGAAGGTTCAGAGCCTGACTGTTTCATCATTGAAGAAAGAATCATGGAAAACGCTGCGAAACATCCAAAATTAGCTCTTCTTCTTGAAAGCCACATTTCAACAGTGGATCAGTTGCGCGGGCTTGGGCCTGAAGTAGATAGCGTGCGCAAATGCGCCCCAATTCTACAACTGAGCCGCGCTCGCGCTCCAATGCTAATGTCGAAGCGGACCAAACCGTTCCTCGGAAAACTCGACCGCGAGCGGAAGTGCTAGAGCGAGCGGACTTCGGAGCCGTATGGAGCTCTTTCGGGCTCGTTTTCACTCGTTCTTTCGACCCCAGTGCTCCAATGAAACCCTGAACTTTCGATTTCCGGCTAATAACCGAGGACGAAATTTATCGTGGACACTGCCTTTAAGAAGATATGGGGTGCCTTATGTACGTCCACTAGTATCAAAGTTGTTTCTAGCACGGGTATTCCAGCCCAAATGCGGGGAATTTTTGTGACAAAACGAAAAAAATCAAGGTCATGGCATAGGTGAGCGGTGTGCGTACGCGGTGTCAAAAGCGTTGTGCGCGCCAAAACTCATTTTCGATTTTTTTTTGTGCATTCAAACAAATTGAGCTAAAGTGTGCCCGAATGAGAATGGCGACCCACGCCGTCGGCGTGGCAGCAGGCGGCCGTCGCATGTGTCGCCCTCGGACGAATGCTGGATTTCAACGACGGCCGTCCCCTCTCCCACTGATTGATCGGCGCAGTGCTTGCTGCCAGCCGGTGCCGGCCTCGTTCGTTGTCGATGGCGGTGGGGACTTTTCGCATGCTCGTCCGAGAGCGGCGAACGCGACGGCGGCCTGCCAAGCACGCCGGCCGCGTGGGCAGCCATTCTCATTCAAACGCACCTTACCTGACATCACCTACGAAACTTGAGACTTCGAAAATGCGAGCTTTGAAAACAGTATTCACTATAAAAACCGTGAAATAGTTTGTGATGTTTTTGGGTAGGTAAGTTCACTAAGAAGAGGCTAATAGGGAAAAGACACCAAAGAACAATCAAATACCGGAGAAAAACAGTTCAAAGAAATCTCTAAAATAAATAATTATGCCTGTTTGCGTATTTCACCGACGTCAGGGTCGATGCGTTGTACGCAGAGAGACTACGTACAACCCATTGAACCTGACGTCGGAGGTAATGGTTTTGCGCTTCAAAATTTTCAGGTAGGTGACTACGTTTTCTGTTTCTTGCACAAAAAAATCTTCAAAAAAATGAGAGGGGTCAATGTACATGCTGGGATGTTAGAGCCTTTCGCGATGAAGAATATTCGAAAATTCGCTGTCTGTTGGTACGGTAACACAAGATCAGGACAACTGTTATATGGCGTGGGCGGGTTTGCCCAATGGGTCGGCTGGCCCACGAGATTTTCACCCACTTGCCGGCCGTTTTTCGTCGCACTTCCGTTCTCACTCTTCTTAGAAGGACTTAAAGCTTACGTTTTAGCCAAAAAACGGGCAAATTTTTCATCGTTAACACTGCGTTTAATAGTTATGGCCCCCTAAAAGTTGCTGTGGAGCCGATCATCCAACACTTCTGAGTCGATCATCTAGCACTTTTTATAGCATGTTGATGCGGCCGTCAAACAACATGGAGAACAATTATGGTACAAACTTCACGTGCAGGAAAACTTCAAAAATGTCAGTGACCAAGTCTCCAAATGCAGAAAAACTTCAAAATCGCCTCTGGCGCGAAATTCGCAAAAATTTCAAATTGGTTTCTTGGTTTCTCTCTACAAAATAAGGTTTCTCAGGGGTTCTTTTGACATCTTCTTTTACTAAAGGGGCTGAGCTAAACAAAAACATGGAAAAATAATATGATTTTTTACGCGTACAATGCCTTTAAGTGGTAATAAAAGGTTCAAGGACTTCAGTGATAATACACACAGATAGGTACCTGGCTTGCTTCCTCAAGAAAAAACATTTCGATCTCATCCGCGGGGGGCACGGGCGGTTGAAATCTCACCGGCGGCTAGCAGTCTGGTTAGCTGATCAGCTGCACTCTTCTCTCGGCCTGAATCGGCTAGCGGGCTGGCTCGCGCGACCACCGCGCCAGCCACAGGTGAAATTTAAATGATTTTTTCTTGAGGAAGCAAGCCACAGACCTAACTATACGCTTCTGAGCAGGAGTCTGCTTCAAAGTGACTTCCAAGGAACAGTTTCCCCAAAGACAAGCGGAAGGAGGAACTTTATCGAGGCCGGGTACCCACCGATTTCCATGGTAAAAGTTGGGGATCCAGCACACCTTTTTTTCAATTACATTTCTAGTCTTTGTAATTTGGTACGTTTCAGCACGGAGGTTCCATGAAAATAACATATCCATACGGAGTGTTTAGAAGCTGAGTATTTTTGGGTTGTAGGAAGTACATATAACCGGAAAACCTGATTTTTGGAGCTATAACGACCAAAAGAATCAGTAAGAAAATGTGCCTATCATATCTGTTAATCCCAGTAATCCCACACTATGCGCTGAGTTTCGTAACAGCTAAGATCGAGGTGATTTGAAGCAGGATTCGGCACGTGGTGGACATAGATACGTATATACGGAGATGCACTTTTTTCCCTCTTCAAACAAACACCGACGCGTCGGCTTTGATCCCACGTCACATGCCTGCGGTGGCGAGGTTGGCGCCAGGCGGCGGCACACTGATGATGCTAAACAAATAAGATCAGCTGATCGCCATTCGACCTGCTACCTCCAGAAATTCCTACAAACAGCCACATGCCAGCCGACAGAGAACGTATCAGCTAGGTGACTGATTGTGAGAATCGCACTCTGACACATCTGGGAACCCCTATGGAGCTGGAGTATGTTGACCTCATGCAACCTGCATAAGCTTTGAAGTGAGTGGGTTCCCGAATAGAGTCGAACTGGGTAATCCAAGTTCATACTTTTGATTGTATATGTAGTGTCCTTGCTCATTTTTTGATAGTACTCTATTAGATGTTACAGGATTTTTACCTGATGGAGACTTGCCGAGCATTCCACACCTGGGCTTACAAATCCGAAGTCGAACACTCTCGGGTTCAAAGGTTCACAACTGTGGAAGAATATTCCCATTCGGCCCTGTGTGAAAATCAGTAACTAAACCTTAAAAATTTTGACAAAATCAAAAACAGAGTAAAATAGGGCACTTACATCGACGCCCAATGATGCAATCAATCATGGGTGAACCCTAAAATAGCTACACGTTCCGCGTTGCTATCAGTCACACGATCTGGGTATGTCTGCAGTTGATGTAAATGGAAAAAACGATTCTTTCCCTATCTCACATTAGAATCCAATCGTAGGTGCAATAGGTGCGCACCAGGCAGTTTTTTTTTACTTTTCACAACAAAACTTGTCCGAGGAAAATCGGACTGAATGGAGTAGTGTTCGTTAGAGGCAGTCCCTTCATTAGCATTACTGAGACCCTCAACCATCTGGGAAGAAAGTTCTTCAGCACCCAAGACACTGCGCTTCAACCCAACTATATACGCCATGAACCCGATTTTTCCACCGTTGTTTCCTGAAACGTTTTCCTCTATTTATAGTTGGATCCCCGTTACTGAAAACCACTCTCAATAATAGAGGGCATACATTCATTTATCACCCTATAATTCCTTTGTGAAACCTCATTCACAACGAAATTCTCCCCTTTTGAAGCACAAGACACCCAAATATTATTTTTCCAATTTCTGTGCTTGTTTCGTTCTTTCTATTGTAGATTCATACACTGATCACTACAATATCTCTAAAACGCTCAAGGTAATCCAAGGATCCAAGGATGAAAACTACTCATCATACATGAGGGCATACATACATCTATCACCCACTTGTTTGGGAGACAAGTTGTCTCAGGCCTGTATTTCTCTTCATTCGCAGTCGTCGCCTTGGTGGTCGTGTACCTCGCTTATTCGGAGAGATTGACATACCGCACTTGGACAGTGTTATGCAGGATGGGTCTATTACATGATTAATTGAAAATCACAAAATTCATGTCTGAGGGTTCACTGTACCTTTAAATCCCGCAGTGTTGTTTTCATGTGAAACGCGTGGACTCACATAAATGTTTTAAAAATTCCCCGAAAACCATTCCACCCCCCCACGCTTATTTTATGTGTTTAATATAGTAGAATTTACAGCGTAAAAAACGGTTTTAGCCATGGCCCTAGATAGGTGAATTCCACTTCATTATTTTAACAAGAATTATGATTAAAATAGGTAGCTTTTAATGAGCCTGTTTGAATGTCGGGATTTCTCAAGCTGGAGTATTCAGCACTGGGTCGTTTACTCTGGTCATGGTGCCTCTTATCTTGTGCTAGATGACCGATCGAGGAACCACTGTTTCGGGACACGGAACACGACTATAATGGTATGGAGGTCTCAAACTTTCGGAACTACCTCCACCAGGTTCAAGCGTGGTATTGAGAAGAGGAGGTCTCAAACTTCCAAAACTACCTCCACCAGATTCAAACGTGGTATTGAGAAGTTAAAAAAAAAGGAATGTGGTTTTCTGCGTGGGCGAAGCTTTTAAAATGCTCTCGAAATTTAGGGGTTCTTTTTAAGTTACATTTTCTTCTACAATGTCTAGTAATTTCATAACAGCCTTCAACCCAGAATTAAAAGCAGGTGGCCAAAACTTTCTGATCATAACGGTTACAGCAGCCTTGCGTGGAGAGACTACTATGATATGAAAACAACTGTGATTCATCGTTCAAAAATTCGACTATTGTATTACGCACTTTTACTCACCGCTGATACCACAGACGATGATGATCGATTGTAGTATCTAAGAATGGCCACCTCTAGACAAACATTTTGTCTTCGAATCACGCCATTTTTAATTGAAGAGCACCCATCAATTTCCTACATTGGATGAACCACAAAACCGGGTTTGAGTGTGAAGTCCAGGTCCTGAATATAATCGGGATTAATTTCACACTTGATCATTTCTGTATAGTTTCCCTACATGGCGTGTTGCTTGACTGCAAATTACAGGTATAACAATCATGAGAGATCAGAATCATCAGAGATTCTATCATAAGTTCTATCAGGAGCATCACCGGGTGCGAGCAGTGTTTCATTACCCGTCATTCTTGCGTTCAGAGGAGTGCTAGTGGTATAGTTCCACCAATCTGTTTTTTACGACGCCATTTACGACTAGACCAAAAACTAAGGCAATCCTTATCTCTCACTGTCTCTTGAAACATTAAAACATTTCTCACGTTCGGCTGACGCAGTAAATACCACGTGTTGTAGCCGCCTATCGCAATCATTTATCAGGAGAACGTTGCACCCGCAGTTCACTGGCCTGTAGCCAGAAAAAACAGGAACAGAAACCCAACAATTTCCGATACAATGATTACCAATACAAGGCATAAAAAGTCGAAGTAAACTTTTGCGATCTTCAGGTTATTTCAATCGTGTTCGTAACTTCACTGCCCTTCGAGCATTCGATTGCATCATTTTGGGCCATAATACCAATACAGGGTGGCTGAAAAGATCGCACACATTAAAGGCACAGTCCAACATCATAACCGTTTTCAAGATTTTTCTGCTTACCTTGTACCCACCATTAACGGAGTTATGCTCCCTCAAAGATTGCGAATCCAGGCGATTAAAAATTCGTGAACGAGTTGTCTCGGGCCTGTTTTTCCTCGTCGCTCGCAGCCATCGCATCACAGCAGATTAAAGCTAGACCCATAAGAAATGGAAGAAAGTAGTTACTGATCAAAATCCCTGCCGCGTCTCGTCACTATTCAGATAGGAGACCCTGAAGTAGGCGTAACGAATGGTTGCTGATTTGGGGGTGGAGGTAGCAGTCGTTCACTTTTCTCTTGCTTATTCTGAAGAGTTGAGATTCCGCGTGTGGCAGAGTTGCTGTAAAAAACCCACCTGTGAATCGACAAATCGATCCACTTCCTAAAACCAAAAGCTAGCAGAACAACGAGAAATACCGTATTTTCTCTTTTAGAAGTACATGTACTTCTAATACTCAGACCCCTATTTTATATGTAACGTCGGCATGGATCCGGAAGCGACTTTGCGTTCACTGTTGAAGGTTGGCGCAAATTCGGTGCCATATGCCATAACATAGGTGCACCGAGTGTACATCAACCTCCAATGGGGAATGCAATGTCTCTTCAGGATCCATGCCGATGTTATGTTCTTCCATTAGAGGTGTACTTCTAAAAGAGGGTGTACTTCTATTATTCGGCGCAATTTTTCGAATTTCCAATGGTAGACTCTTCAAATTTCTTGATTTCCAGTATAACACCAAAAACTTGTTTTTAATAAAATCTCAGACTAGGCTCAATCGAATTGATGCTTCCACAATCTCTAATGTCATATATTCACACCTTCCCAAGTTAATTTCTTCCAAAAAATGTATAAGTTCGTTTTCGATTTTGTTGACACGTGCTTCATCGACTTGCTAGGCTCGAAATCAAATTTGAAGGCAGCGTTCACGATGAACATAATCGGTGACTTTCCACAGTGAAATGATAGCCGAGGAGGATTCTAGGCTCCCAGTGTCGAAAAACGGTAGAAAACGAGCCAGGAGTGGCAAAATAACAGCTGCAAACAAGCGTTTTGGTGTCCCAGAACCGCCCGGTGCTCCACTTCCGCCCCCTCGACGTGAACAAATGAAGACTGAGGTTGCAGAAATAATCAAGTCAAGGAAGTGCTGATAAGTGAGCCATCGCTTGATTGCACTGATAGGCATCATCCTTCATAGCGGTCAATTCCTCCACGCTCAAAAGTCAGCGTAAAAAAAGGAGGGCCTATTTTGACTCAAAAAACTGATCGTCTTTCGAGCCGTCCAGAGCTTTGAATACCGCGGTTCTTGAACGACCTGACAACAGCTTTTCCAGAGGCAAGTTCTTTACATCCACAATCCACTATAGGTAGTCTACCATTGGTGGTTTCTGAATTCCTCGTCGTATAAGAGATTTCTATACATCAATGATCCAATCTTCGTAACGCCGGGGAATATTGGTCTTTCAAGCACCGCTAAAGTCAAGTTAGTTAGGGCCAAAACAAGTCGACTTTGATCGACTAAAACCCAATCCAACAAAAACATTTGTGAAGAACCTAAATAAACTCCGTGCATTTGCCGTGAATAACACCAATTCCAAACTTTAGCTCTGCGTTTTTTTTCCTGGTTATTTGAAGTTCGCTGAGGTTTCATCGTAAGTTGTCCCATACAAGCAATCTTTGTCCATGAAAGGGATGGCCGATAGTTTTTTTTGTGAATATTCAGACCTCACATTATTGAAAAAAAAATCTTGAGCAAACTGGTCTCTCTCAAGTGCCACATTTGTGTTGCCAATCACTCATCCAAGTACCGGAGATCCTCTCCGAAAAGAAGTGTGTTCCTAAAAGGGGTGCACTTCAATTAGAGGGTGTACTTCTAATACTCAGACCACTATTTTATATGCACTTCTAATAGAGGTGTACTTCAGATAGAGGATGTACTTCTAATACTCAGCCTTCCCTTTCAGGTGTACTTCTATTAGAGGTGTACCTCAAATAGCGATGTACTTCTATGAAAGTAAATACGGTATTACAATATTTGAGCGGTACACCAACTGCTCCAAAATGCTCACTAAAAACTGTTGGGAAAAAAATGTCGTCATTTGTTAGCAATCGCAAGCTAAGGAAATCGACCTTCCGGATCAGAAGATTCTTACCATACACTTATCAGCTGCTGGTGCCGTGAAGACGGCGCAACAACCGTGAAAACACATCATGCCGTGGAACTATCGGCTTGAAGATCAATATATTATCAATGTATGAGTACCGTAATGCCTGACTTCGATGCCATTTTCATCGGAATTCGTATTTGCCTACAACTCGCCGAGGATAGTCGAAGGGAAGCGGAAGGGATGATACCGCGCGCGGCAGAGGAACAGATTACCCATCTTACACTCTGTAAAGGGGTCTGCAGAATTGAAGTCGCAGCGACGAACAGCACTGTGTGATGCAATATCGATTACATTCGGCGACGATGGCGACCTAAGCGGCGTGAAGGGAGACGAGAGAGCACCGCAGAGTGTATTGACGCCGCGACGGCACTAAATCACTGCCAGCGAGCGGCAACCGACGCCGCGGCGATAAAGTTTCAAAACATTTTTGTCTCCGCGTCTAGGCTGACGCTCGGCGTCCACTCGCCGGTCTCTTCAACTCTGCAGACCCCTCTACATCACCCAGCTCTGTTCGTCGTTGCGAGTAGCGCCACGACTTTAACTCTGCATGCCCTTTGAGATGGAAATGTGTTACGTATCGATATCACAGCGAAAAGATGAAATTCCGCGACCACTCTACAGCGAAGCGATGCAAGGAATTCCGGCGGTGCGAATAAGCCAAGGGAGAGGAGAGGTGGCCGTGGAGCTCGCATTTTGTATTGAAATTTTACCTCATATTCCCTTCGACTTCCCGGCGAGTTGATGGCGAATACGACCCCAGGACTTATGGCTTACGGGTCTAACTTACGGAGCTTCACCATTCGGCTTGTGGCCATATGCCAGCACCGTGGAAGAGCCTACTGCCTCTCCTCGGCGACGCGCACGGCCTTTGCTGTTCTGATTTCCAGAATCGTTTGAGCTCCTTTCTACGGATTGTTCTGAGATTAAGGGCTCTGTGGGTTACCCTAGGAATCCTAGAATAGGCGACTTGAAGATATGATATCACAAATTTAAAGTATTTAGTTAAAAATGTATCCTGTTATGCGTTTACTTTTTTTTTCTGAATGTCGCGTAGGTCATGCAGTTCTTCAACCTTCAACCATAATCTGGTCAAGTTTGACTACTGGATTCATAGTAATAATTTTATTTACGAGCTTCTGTCTATTTCGAGCTAGGCATTTTCTATAACCCTAGCTAAGAGGCGGGAAATTTAACCTAATACTAGAGAGGCTTCAGATCAGAAACTCTAGTGGAATGGGGACAGGGGCTCTCTACACACAGATGGAGGAGTTGTCTCGCCTTTTGCGGCTCTGATTCCACTTGGGACCACTTCCCTCGCGTTGAGTGGCGTGACGTTTCAAACTGCAAAAATGGGACAACTCCTCCGTCGGTGTGTAGACAGCCCCTGTCCCAGTGGAATCCATTCTCCCAATACAGAATGAAGCACTGTCGACTTTGAAATTCAAACCGCGAAGACCAGATGCTTTGGCGACGAACGCCATTAGGTCCCGCCACGACTACTTTCGTAACCCTCTGCTGGCGCATTAGTATGGGCAGCAATTTCCAAGCTCCATAAGCTGCACAGCTAGCGAAACTTCCAGAAGGTGTACAGTTAGTGCAGCCCGGCCTGCCCTACCGGAGTTTTGGAAAACTCAAAACATGATAGGGCCTTGTCTCTGAAGGTACCGTATGCGCTGGAAATCACTCAACGTTTCTTGTAATCGAACCTTTGGGGTTCCCATCTGAGAATGCGCGACGAGTTTGGTTGGTCATCAAAGCATTATTGTGAAGTTATAGCAGTTCGAATGTGCGAAACATTGTTAAGAGAGGCCCACTCTCCGTCAGTCATCTAGCACTATCTAGCGCGGAGAAGAGAAGCGCCTTGACAGGCACAAGCAATTCAGCATTGAAAATTCGTTCGCAAAAAAAATTCGTTGAAAAGATTTCGAGAAATCCAAATTTCCAAACTTGTGTATTAAAAGAATCTATTTTTTGCTAATTTATCCTTTAAAAGCACAATCCAACCTCGGGAGCCTTTTTATGTTCTGCTGTCTATCTTGAAAACGGTCCCACGCTGATTCCAACGATGTCTCTGGCATCGCACAAAACCCCTAGGAGCGGAGTAAAGGATCCTTTAAAAGCGAGCTGCGGAAGCATGGTGGACAAGTTGTCCGAGGCTTGTAACTTTCGGCATTTGCAACCGATGTATGCGAGCCAACCTTAACAAAGAGAGAGAATGTGAATGGAAAAGGGGTGCCAAAGTGGCTTGCTGATTTCGGCGCCCAGAGGTGCCTTCCACCTATATCTCGCCTATTCGGAGGGATTGAGAGCTCGCACTTGACATGGAGTATATAGGGTGGGTCTACTTCACAATATTGTGAGAATCTCAAATTTCGTTCCTGAGCTTGGACTGCGCCTTTAAAAAAGCCGAGAGATGTTCACTTACCCTAATAAGTTTAAAGCTCATAATCACTTCCGACGTACATATTGCACCGAGCGCACCGAAATAGACGGAGTGGACTGCAGGTGATTGCTTTGGGATGTTTGTCAATGAGTTTTTTTTCTACAGTTAAGGATTCCATGTGGCCTTTTTGCCATTATCCTGCACCAGGGGCTTGCTTTGTACGTACAACTTCACCGACGTCCTCAACGTCCGAAACAAAAGAGTCAAACTCCCACAGCATCGGTTGATACCTGAGAAACTTTTAGAGGAATTTTTCAGAAAGGAAAAGTCAGAAAATCATCTGAGCGAAATGGAATTCCTCAAGCTGTCCTCTGATTTCCGGAACATTGTGCCTCGGAATGCCATGTAAGCTCCCTAATATGATACGATCTAGCATCGCCTTTGTCTAAAGAGAGGTTTTCCTCGAGATTCCGCTCACGAAAAATACCAAATCCCATTGTTCACGATCTTCGAAATCACTTATTTTGTGAATACAAAGTGCATATTTCACAAGGACGGCTTCTGAGAGAGCGATTTCAGAACCCAAGATTATCAACATTCGATTACTATGTGATCGAATGTCCACTTCTCAGGTCACGGTGCATCGTACAAAATACAAAAATCACAAAGTTCTCCCGAGAACAACAAAAAATGGAGCGAATTCAAAGGGAGAGAGAGGGACAGAGAGAGAGAGAGAGAGAGAGAGAGAGACAAAAATCGCACATCGCAAATATTAGCAAATAATCTTCCCTATCGATGTATCCTTGCATTCCCTTGAAGCGTATTTCGATACAATGGTATTATGACCAAAAAGATTATAAGGAGCTGATATTTCAAAAGAGCAATTGTCAATACATTTTCGTCCGCTACTATGGTCCTTTATGTTTCCACTACGGCTACTGCATCTCCACGGCGCCCACTATATTTTTGGGAAGGAGATTTGCGAACCCACTGAAGCGCGTAGGCGGCGAATAAGAGCAGCACCAATCGTACATTTTTTGGAATCGTGAAATTGAACAAATACATTAGCTTGAAAGGGGCTTGAAAGGAGCCGTTATTTGCGATTCTGGTACGTCTCCTGGGACTGTTCGCCTATCGCCTTGCAAGGCGAATAGCGAATATCAACCCGACAAAAATAAAACGTTTTACGAGATAGCGTCTATGTAGGGGCTAACATTCTTGCTCCGCACTCCAAGTGTCCCCAGCCTTAGGGGCTGAGCAGATTGCCATCAGGGCGCGGCGCGACCTAATGTTGGGCTGCCGTATTGATAGATCGCCCCGATCTATCAATACCAGGGCTCTATATAACTGAATTTTGTAATTTGGTAAATCGTGAATCGTGATTTTTCAGACTCCTCGAAATTCGTAAATCGTAATTCGTAACTGATAATGTGTAATAAGCCCACACATAGCCCAAAACTCATTCGAAGTTGAAACACCTAAGCATGTCAGTAAGCAGGTGTTTCCATATCGAAGGAGGTTTGAGGTTGGGTTCCAAAATAGTACACTGTTTCGAGCAGCGCCTCAAGAAGTTCTCAGTACGCATACGTGTTATACAAACGACTTTAGTCTACAAAATGGAAACTTCAATCCTAATCATGTACCAACCTCTGCCACGTTTTGTACAACTTTTGCATAAGAAAAAATAGAAAACCATCCCTTACCCTACCGAACACCGTTCAGTGAAAGCCAAGGAGGGCAACACTGTGATAAGAAAAAATTGCGGTTTGATAATTTTAGGCTCAATCTTTCAAGGGAAGAATACTCAGATAAAGTTACCGTTTTAAAGGGGATAGACATTTGCAGAACCACTTTTTGACACAATGATCGAGCTTGCCTTCCATATTTGTGACGCGTTACTCTGAACCGAATAATAAGCGTTCCTCCCGATAAACATAGTTTGTTAGGGGGTGGAGACAGCGGTACGAGAGGTGAAGGTTGTTCAGAATTCCGTAATACAAAAAGGTGAAGGTCTCCTCAAAATCTGTGATTTAGGGAATAAAAAATTTCTTGATCTTCTTTTCTTTCACATTTAGAATTTTCTTGAATTCCCATTTTTAAAAACACTTAATAATCTTTTTGAGAAATTAGGTTACTCTGCAGCCACAATTTTTTCTGAAATTTGATGTTTTTTGAATATTTACAATTCTATATGAATTCACACACTTGATATGTAACTTAGCTGATGAATGCAGAGCGGTGTCGGTAGTGCAATGGTAACACTCTCACCCAAAGCGATGCGATGCGGGTTCCATTCCTGCCTGACACATAAGTTTTCTGTGATGTTTTGCTGAAATGTTTTAAACTGCCTTTTAAATTTTTCACTTATTCTGTCGTTGCTCAAGTGTCTCTATAGGCAGACATCTGTCAAAGTTTATTTCGGAAATCCGCGTGAAACTCTTCTTTGAATAGTGTCTTCAGGTTGGAAAAGAAGCTCGATCCTTCAGCAAATTTAAATTCACTACCATTTTTTAGTTTATAACTCCTAAACCGCTGAAGATGGATGTGTGGTGAAGGTTGTTTCGGAAATCGTCGTGAAATTCTGCAACGAAATTTATATTCGGTCCCAACATTTATTGGCTCCATAAGCCAGCCAGGTCTTTAGAGCTGAGCCCCACATTTAAAGGCAGTGTTTACGATAAGAATCGTTTTTCTGCTTTTACGCCTATCTTGAAGACGGTCCCATGCTGATTCCAACGATGTTCTTGGAATCTTAAGAGATCTTCTAGGAACGAATTTATGGTCCCTCAAAGATTGAGCTAGGGAAGCATGGTGGACGAGTTGTCCTAGGCTTTTAACTTCCGTCTTTTGCAGCTGATGTATGCGAGCTGACCTGAGTAAAGAGAGAAGTTGAGAGTGAAGGGAAGAACGGGGCTATTGATCGGAAACCATCGCTCATCTCACAAGCATTCATTTGTTCACATCGGTGGGCGTGGAAAGTGCATCTGTAGTGTGACGAGCTGACAGGTGTCCAATTTTGGGGCCGTAGAAGACCGTTCCTCGCCCATTTTTCTTAGTTTTTTCTACGTTAGGGTTGCGCTAGGCCCCGCAGCTGCCGATCTCCACCAAAAAATCAGAGATGATTTTTATCGTGGACACTGCCTTCAAAGTATCATATAGCAGCGGTGGAAATCCTGTTCGCAGTTGCAGACGACCGCTTTTCAACTCTGCGGCTTCCAGATAATCGTGCTGGAACGAAGACTAATCGTGCCAAGACCTCGGGGTTCCACCCTATTTCTAATTGCGCTACGTGTTGAAATAATGGTTGTCCGCAACTGCGGACCAGAATTTCGCTCCGATTCAGATAGCCCTACAAAAAATATCTGCGTCTCTCGTGTTCATGTTGGGGGCGAGAGCATTACATGGATGTAAAAAATGTGGAGATCGGTTTTAACGAGCTGGCTCTCTTATGGAGCAGGGAAAGATTGAAACCCAATAATAAGTTTCGGTCGGTCAGTGTGAGCGGTGGAGCGGTCAATCATATGGTTTGTATCTTATCTCTAGGAAGCCGCGTTGCAACTATACTCTGTTTATCTTGAATTGCACAGAACACGGTCCGCCAATAGTCCTCTAATTTGCCCGCTAGTACCGTAGTGTACGTCCACGACGCGTTCTCGGCAGACCCGGGTGGCAGGGTGGGTGGCCGAGTGACGGCATTGACGAATCGATTGATCTGCACACCGGGTGCACACCCGGGTCTGCCGAGAACCCGCCGTGGCCCTACACTACGGTACTAGCGGTCCAATTAGAGAACTATTGGCGGACTGTGTTTTGTGCAATTCAAGATAAACAGAGTATATTATCACGATATCTTGGAAGCGGAGCAGTTCTTTCTCCAATTCTACGCTTGCGTTTTTTTCAAAAACAACCGCTCGACTTTTATGATAAAGCCATCCTAGCAGCGGCGCGGCTTCCCTCAACCATTGACGATACATGATTCTCGTTATCAACAATTATATTTCGTCACGTCCGAACTACTGCAAACAATACGAGGGTAAGGTTTTCCCAAAACGTATGATTTTTGGAAAAGAATTATTGAATATCAGGAATGTTAAAGGGGTGTTAAATTGATCCATGCCCTGGACCGCAAACGTACTTGCCCCCTCAACCGCAGTTTCACGATTCGTTACGATTTCGAACCGAAATTTCGTGAATCGTAAAAAATCGCCAAAAACGCCCGTATTTTGTGATTCGTAATTACGCACAGCCCTAATCAATACGGCAGCCCACCATTAGGTCGCGCCGCGCCCTGATGGCACTCTGATCGGCCCCTTGGACGAAAATTGAACGAAAAAAAAGAATCTAAGGGGAACGAAATATGGTGTATTGACTGTAATGCATGTGAACACCACTGTAAGCTACCGGGGCAAGCCTATAACTCTCCGATAGCAGGGACTCGGACCGAGTAATCAACGGTTTGTTCTACAAATAGTATGGAGAACCTTGCAACGTATCCTCTTACTTTGTTTCTTCGCGCGCTTGTACGGCGCAAGGGTAAAGACAGCGAGAATGTGTGGGGAGAAGGAGACACAGCATACGCGTGCAGACTCACGCCAATAAATTTCTCTCCAAAACAGAGGATATGTATTCTATGTTGGTCAGACCGATGAACGTTACAGGACCAAGTTTCTTGTTACTGAAAAAATCAATATCTTTGCTTTCAAACTGTGCTTCAAGATTCGGGTGGCAGATTTTGATACAGATTCTTTGAAGGAACATAGTTACATGAAACAGTTGAGTCAAAATCAAATGATAAAGTCCACCAACTCAATATTAGAAACTCGTATTTTGTGTTAAATTTTAAATTAACAATATCAAGCCAGTACCGTGAGCGTCCCCTACTGTGTGTTGGCGCAAATTCCGTGCACGCATGTTGTAATATAAGTATGGGCACTAAGTTTGCACCAACGCACAGCAAGAAAAGTAAAGTAGACTCTGTTTCACTCCAAGTGAACTCATGATTTCGGTTATCACAGCGCGGAGCGGTGGTTTTTTCGTCGAAACCTCCTTTTCACTAGTTATATTTAACCAAGGCCCACCGCTCCGCTGCTGGTGATAATCAAAATCAACAGGTCACTAGGGATGTACCAGAGCCTATGTATCAGTGCTATCCGTGGCGACTGTAGGAGGCTGTTCGCCTAAGAAAATTTTTCGCGGCTTTTGTTATGGATTGATAGAGGGTGCGGCAAATTTCAGGCACTTACTTCTAGAATTTTCTCAACACCTCTTTTTGAAACTTATGAACCACCAAAGTTGAGCAGTTTTCGAGAATTCTCATCAGAATATAATTAAACGGAAACGAGTTTTGCTGGAATCAAAATGTCACTATAGGCTATCAGCTACGGGAAATCGACTGGCTTCATCGGATAGGGAAATTTTTTTACCCGTCAAGCTTTTTTAACTTTTTGGAGGATAATTCCTGCAGATTACAACATTGTTCGAGGGATGCGCCGTAGGCGTTGAAGTTCGATGAAAATTAAAAAATATAATCCAATCCAATCACTGACCGAAAAAAAAACTACAAGAGGCAGATCATACATTTGTTTTCGAACAAACTGATTGTGACATGAAATGAAATGTTGGACTTAAAGGCAGTGTTCACGATGAAAAAAGTGTTTGAAATTCCACTAGGAATGAGTAGTGGGGGGACACTCTGTAACGTTAACGTCGAAAGAGCGCATAAAAACGAGCCAGGAAGAGCCCAAAAATAGCCCGAAGTAGCCACTTTGAGCGCAAGGCAAACCCCAAAAGCGCATTGCCCGCCCACCGTCGTGAACAAATGAAAGCTTGAAACCGTGAGATGAGCGATGGATTCTGATCAATAGCCCCGTTCTTCCCTTCATTCTCGACTTCTCTCTTTACTCTGGTCGGCTCGCATACATCAGCTGTGAAAGACAGAAGTTACAGGCCTCGGAAAACTCGTCCACCATACTTCTCTAGCTCAATTTTCGAGGAACCATAACTCCGTTCCCACAAGGACTTGTACGATTCCAGAGACATCGTTGGAATCAGCATGGGACCGTTTTCAAGATAGGCTGAGAAAAAGAAAAACGATTTTCATCGTGGACACTGCCTTTAATACGATTCAAAAAATCCACAAGCTCACTATGTGCATACCTCCCGGAAACGCAGCTGGATGACCATTCCGAAGCGAAATCGGCCTCTTGCACACGCGTTTCTCTATAGAATCCGCGATCGAAAAAAAAAAGATACTAAATCGAAAAAATGGGAGTGATTGGGTCAAACTTCTGGAGATTTTTTTTCTATTTTTTTTTCAGATTAAAACCACAACGGCGCATCTCTTGAGCATTGTCATAATCCGCAGGAATTACCCTCCAAAAAAATAAAAGTTATAAACTTTTTAGGGCAAAACTGTTTTAAATCTGATAACGCCAATCGATCCTTCATAGTCGACAACCTAAAATGGCATTCGATAAATGGGAAATTTGTTCCTACATATTAAAGATGTACACGAGAAAATCATCGAAAATTGCCAAATTTTGGGGGCTTACAAATTTTATGCGAAAGCGCTTTCAAAAATTTCAGAAATGAAGATCTACATTTTTAGCTCACTCTAGCGATACAAAGCAAAATAAAAGACCAAAGAATATTTTGCGTATCAATCCATCTCGATTCCTAGGCGGATGGCCTCTTATGTATGTAAAGGAGATTGTGTAAAAGTTGGAGGCGAGCTCCCTCTCTTTCCCATAGTCTTAGCGGACATCTGCAGCCCGACGAGGTTTTGTTGTGCTTATGTGTTCCTTTAAACGCACCGTGACGTAAACTGCCGGAGGCGGCCAGTTGCACCTGGAAATCAGCTGATTTCATGGCGTCATAACCCGCCTACTAAAACTGCACTATGCCAATTAACTCCCTGCAGAAATGCAGAGAGTCAATCCAACTGCAGTTTAATTTTTTCTGGAATTGGCGGTTAAACTATGGGAAGTTGCTAAGAACAGGAGCATGTGTTTTTCGTTTTCTTATCTGAGACTCTCCTTTTCATACCTTTCAAACTTGTGAAATCGGAGCCCGAAACCCGATTTTGATTAACGCTGAACTGAACAAGTCCTCGGAAAAGGCCACGACCTTCATTAAAAGAGGCCCCGCCAGGCGAATGCGGCTAGGCACAGTCTGTACTGATCGCACTGATACTTTGGGTTCTTCATTGTGCGTTTGCGCAAACTCTGCGCCCGTATGATATAACATTTGAGCACCGAGTTTGCGCCAACGCAGAACAATTAAATTAAAAGTACCAGTACGATCAGTGCCAACTGTATGTACATCAAAGACTGTAAGAGAGTCTACGGTATGAAATCGTAGAAGCTTGGGAGCCACGGGTACAGTCATTAACAATGAAGACCGTTGGTCGATCAATGTGGGCTGCTGTCTCCCACAAGCTCGAGCGCCATCTCCCAACCTACTCTGAGAGTTTCGGCTCCGCAGCGGCCCCTGGTGGGCTAGTTCTCGGTTATTTCTCGACTATTTCTCGGGTTTCCATAAAATATCCAAGAATTAGCCAAAAAGTGACCGCGAAATAACCCAGAAATGGCGAGGTGTAACCAAAAATAACAGAGATCCTAGGTGTTTACATCTGAATTACACGTTTAGAATGAGCCGTATACTTTTCTGGAGAGCATTATTTCTCTGCTCTTTAGCGGTCAGAACTATTTCGCGTGTATATCGCGGCTATTTCTCTACTATTTCGCGGAAAGCAGGCTTTTGGTGGCTATTCCTTGGCTATTTCTCGGTTAGAGATCTCATGGCATTCTACAAGGTCTTCCTACAACCCGACGAAAATTCTTCTTCCTCTGCATTCAGAAACCATCCACCTCTCCTAAACCTTGGGAAAATCACCGTAGAATACGTCTGTGAAATGTGACATATGGGTTCTATTTTCGATGCCACAATTGTTCAATGTAGCGAAGAATGCAGTCTAGCGCAAGTAGAACGTGACGCAACAAAAACCACTGATCGAACGAGGCTACCTTTGCACGGACGATGCGATGGGGTTTTTCCTTGCTAGAGGACAATGACTAAAGAAGGGGACACAGGCAATACATATTGAATGCCGACTGTCCGAACAGAGTAATATCTCCGCGAGTTTAGCTTTTTTCACGAATATGCCGGTGCGCTGCTACAGAACAGGAAGCAAGCACTCCCCTTTGAAGAAGGAGTTTTGACGTATCGATAGTCTTCAAAAGTGTGCCAAACTCCCCGTGAGAGATTCCTTTGATTTGGGCTGTTTACATATGTAGCTAGGGTTTATGCTCAGCATTCATTTCATAGAATGCAAAAGATTTATCAAAATGAAATATTTTAACTCAAAAATATCAAAGATTGTAGGATACATACAAATAGAAATCATATTTTGTTGATCGTAGCTAGATCCTTAACACGAGTACATCCAACTGCTCGCGGAAGTTACAAAGATTTTCAGCATACCTTTCGAAAGGATGCAGCCCCTGGCGATGACCCCCTGGTATGGAATGTACCTTCTTGCAGAACGGTACAGACGAGGGAAGATATTTTGACGTTGCCCGGAGCTGTCGAACAACAATCTTGCGGAGATGCCTACGTAGAAATGAGTTACTCATCCCCAAACCAAGACCTCAGAAAGGTATAAGCCTGAACCAACCTGTCGCAGTAGTCAAATGACGCAGTACCTCCCGCAACCTACCGCGAAATTTCGAAAAGTCAGAAACGAACCTCATGTTCCTGTTCTGTTCAACGAAGTACTCATGGGCGAAGTCATAATGAATCATAAACGAAAAACTCTGGCGGCAAACGCGCCTCTGCCAGGTCTACCCTGAGAAGAGAATAACACTTGTTGTAGATGTGGTGTTCTGGAAGTGAGTGAGGAGTTCAAAGATTATGGCAAGACAGTTGTTTACAGTTTGTGCGGCTATCGACACCGTAACAACCTTCACGCGTTTCTAGCTTAATTCGTGGGAAGTTTTTCGTCACGATCCCTCCTTCTGAACCTCCTCCCCTATGCCCCCTTTCTCCACCTTTTAGCGCACTTTCCTCGCTCACACAAAAAGTCGTGTTTTTTTTAGAAAATCTGTATGTGGAAAATCGAAAAAAATGAGTGGAGCGCAGGTTTTTGGGCGGCTTCATAAACTTAAGCGCGACCCTCTCATCTTTAGTCTTCGACCATGAAGCTAGGAGGTTGCTCCAACTGTTTCTAGAAAAGTCGTATACAAAGGTCGCTCCTGAGATGTTCGATGAATTTCCTACCTAACATGCGCACACTATGACGCCCTTTTTGTTAATGCGACTTCTCCGCCAACCCCTCGACTCGGAATCTCCGTCTCGTTGAAAGACGCTCTATACATATTCCACGAATTTCAAGAGTTCCTGAGTTATACTGTGACCTTCCGATCGAACGCGCACTGACACCTCCCACAAAACGACGCTTTCATCAATCCTCTCATCCAATAAATAACATACTTCCCTCTGCCGATGGGTGGCAAGATTCCTACAAGGAAATGGCCTGTTACGCCCTCTCATTCCGTGAGGTGAGAAATTCCGGGTTCAAGCGACATTCGCTGAAACCCTCAATTTCCTACCTCATCTCCAAATCCGGATTTTTCTCGTCATATATGTCGCGAGAAATCGCGCATTTGGCTACAGTTCTTGTTGAACAGCAGTCCCAAACCGCGCTGGCTATGTTGAGCGCATGGAGGCCTTTCGCTCTTAGTTGGTCTAGTCATCTCACTGAGTGATTACTCCAGACTTTGTGGCTGTACTGCAAAGTGATCACTAGCCACTCTCTCGGAGAGCTTGCCAAGGTCAATTGTGGCCGAAGGGTTGCTCCAGGCCATGGAGAAGAAGCAGCAATGCGGCTGGTCGCAGCCGGGATCGCCATTCTAGAAAAGACCAGGACAGAGCTAATTGATCAAGGCTGAAATCCTCGCCCCTTTTTCCCGCAATAAAGACGAGAAGTTCCGAAGACAAAACGGATGATGTAGCGAAAACTTTCACCATCTGGGGCTCAGATGGTTGCGGAATTTCTCCCGACAAAATTAGGCTAGATGCCTCTTAAAGGCAGTGTTCACGATGATTTTCGTTCCCGAGTTTTCCACTCAAAACAAAGCGTTGGCCATCGAGTGTTACAAGAATTACGAAGGAACGGCGAGAAACGCATTAAAACGTCATATTTCAGTGACATTAGTCTCTGGCCTGGACTAGTTGTCCAGTTGTATGAACATGTTCACGGTGGTTGTCACCGATGAAAAATTGGGTCAGTCGGAAATGGAAGAATATTTCAGGCAAAATAGTACTAGTTAGGGTCCGAGGAAAAGAACGGAGCAACAGCAAGCAAATAATTGTGAATGACGGTCCTACAAATGATTTCATTGTCACAACGAACAGTTCCTGTGAGAGTAAAGAGGTGGGGTGAGAGTAAAGGATTTCGTAACCTTCTGGTGCATTTTTCTCGATTCCTTCGTCATTTTTGTTCTATCCGGGGGCCAAACAATCGGTTTAGCTATTAATCTCAGATTCGAAGATTATCGTGAACGCTGCCTTTAAAGCACTAAAATTCTCGTATTAAATGGATATTCATACCCTCTGAAGTTGAACTCTATTTGTTCCTTCGCGTTCCCGCTCGTAACGAGGATTACGATGGCGAAAAGGAGACGCGGCTCACAAGCGCACATGCACGCGATCAACGGCGGTAAATTTCACTCCGAAATAGATGATAACCTGTTTCATAATTTTTCGGAACAATATTCACGGAGTATTCTTCTGGAAAATACAACCAAACCACTAACCCGCCTGCTCCGAGGATTTATTTCTCCGCCTTAGCACCCATTCTCCACTTACACAGAGGGTTTCAAGCCAAGAGCACGTCCTAGAGCTGATGTATGGTCTTCCGGTCACGCATTCACTCGCAGTGACCCGCGGTTCGAAAAATTTCCCTCTCCACTGAATCTCCTACTTTAAAGATATAATATAGTCTACAGCAATGGAAGTAAGACCTCGTGAGGTTGCGGACTCGTCCTAACATACGGTGGTTTGTTAGTGGTATTCCTCATTTTTCCGAAATAGCGGTGTTAGATCGGTGAGTCTGTGTTTTCACCGATACGACTACATCTGTGGAAGCAATGAAAACAGATGAAAATGTGAGAGTGGAAACGAAAAATCACCGATCAATCTCGGTTATTTCGAAAAAATGAGTGATAACACAATCAGACAACAGTATGTTAGAAAGAGTCTGCAACCTCTTTAGGTCCTACTTTCATTGCTGTAGACTAAAGTCATTTCACACCTTCTGCATGAATTCCGAATGCGGCAAATGCTTCTGAGCTGTTTTACGATTTTACGGTCCAAAATACAAGGACATTACCTGAAAAAAAAACAATCCTCCTCATCTTCAATTTTCATTTCTCAAAATTTCGAAGGACCAGCCGCACCGGTCAAGCATTTTGAATCTTTTGAAGGAACAACCCTCTTACCAAACCTTCCTTCTCCAAATTTCATTCCGGGATTTGAACATCCATTTCACATCCACTGTGCAAGTTTGTGCGAGAAAGAATCTAGACCTCCGGAGTCCTGTTCTGGGAGTTCAGATGAGAACAACTCTCTAAACTCTCTAAAAAATCGCCAAAACATCCTCCAAGGAGGAGCTGAACACGAACATAAGATCCGTTATCGGCGATCCGGTGGGTTGTACGGTGGGTCGCTGTACATAGGTACAACGTCATTCTGCTACTGTAACCTACTGTTTCAAAGTTATGGCACCTTGCGATCTAGGTTGGGGGGAAGGGGGTGCGGTGGGGGTAACTCACAAGTCTTACCACGAATTATGCTATAAAGGCTCCCCATCCAAGTAAGACTGTGCAGAAAAAAATGATGTTCCCCTGAAACTTAATGAAAAGAACCAAATATAACTCGTAATGCATCACTAAATGCAGCGTTGTCCACAATACGAACATTTGACCACCTGAGAAATGGTTGTGCTACATATTTTCTAAGAATGCCGTGGGCACGATTTCTCAAAACCATCTCATTTGGGCAGTCTTTCCAAGCCTCCTCAATTGATGGATGGATTAGGTTGGCCCTCATTCATCTTACGAAGCCTTGACGATTCTCCTTTTCTTCATCGAATGGTAGATTTCCATAATGCCAAGACGACCTGAAAATCCTGTTTTCATGAAAGTATTCCCGAAATATGCTTTTGGCCCTAGTGATAGCTTTAAGGATGATATTCCTTTTGTTATGGGGCTTCAAATTTCACCTTTAATCCCTGTGCTTCCCTCGGAACACCATGTAGTGAACAAACCAATATTTCCTATGTCACTGTGTCCGCTCAAGGATATATTTTTGACAAGAATGTTCGTCAATCGCCCACCATTCAGATGTAAACTTATTTATGTCCGGTGATTGATTGTAATGGTCCCAGAAAAACCATTCCAGAAGCTTTTTTTCAATGGCATTATCGCCGCCGGTTTGCAGCTGCCGAGAAGTGAGGGTCATTGGCGGATGAAAAACTGCAGTTTGCAGCACGCTGCCCGCTGTATTGTCCCGCTATACATTGATTAGATGGATTTCAGAAGATTTTCGTGTCACCGAAAAAGAATTGCATCCGCTTTGAAATCCCTTTGCAGTTTTCCTAAACACCCTGGAGAGATTTCGGCCTGTTCACAACAATGTCTCTGATATCGCCCCAAATCCTTGCGAACGGAGCTTATAGCTCCTCAAAGAAGTTAACCAAGTTTTTGGAGGAGACAGTTTGTTCTTGATGATCAGACAAATGAATCGGAAAGGTTCTCCTCTAACAATACGGCTGTCGAATAACTGCGTCTGAGGCGTTTTCCTTGAAAAAGAAGCGGTGGCGACAACGAAAAAGTTGATCGAAAAACTTAAAGGCAGTGTTCACGGTTAAAAACCCCTATTCCAGTTTTCGGTATTTTCGAGTAGGTAAGCCCACTAAGTAGAGGACAATAGGGAGAAGACCCCTAAGAGCCCTCAAATACCGGATAATCTCTGAAAGATTCAATTATGCCTGTTAGAGGATTTCGGGAGACTGCAGACTAAGCATCAAACCTGACATCGGAAATGGTTTGCCTCACTTAAAAATTTTAAGGTAATTGACTTTGTTTTCTGTTCATTGTACCAAAAACTCTTTAAAAATAAGGTGGACCAAAGTACATTCTGAGATGTTAGAACCTTCCGCGATAAAGAATATTCAGAAATTCGGTGTTCGTTCCTCTGCTTAAACGAACGCAGGACAAATGTAATATGACGTGGGAGGGGTGATCCCATGGGTCGACTGGTCCACCGGCTTTTGACCCACTTCCTGGCTGTTTCTGTGCCTACCCCCGTTCTTACTCTTCTCTGAGGAACCCACAGCTTACGATTCTGCAAAGAAAAAACGGGCAACTTTTCCATCGTGAACATTGTCTTCAAGAGCAGGGTTTGAGCAGAGTTTCAATTTCGAGATTTTCTGCTAAATCGGAGCGCAGGCCACATGTTAGGCCACCGTCATAATTGGAAGATACTCCGTGGTAATGACTGGTAAACATGCAAGTAAAGTACTCAAACAAGCAGACGGAAGACAGAAATCTGCCATCCGATAGTCCCTCCTATGTTGTTCGTAGCCCCTTTGAGGTCGTCCTCACAAGGTAGGTATACAAAGCGTAGGTCGGATCTGCCAAATGGACTAGTATCGTTAGTATCTGTGGCTCAATAGTAAAACTGCGCAGTATCCCGCCCCGAGCCGCAGGTTCAAAAAAATTACAAGCTTAAAGAGGTTGTTTTTTGTGCTTTTTGTACCTTCCAGAAAGAGCAATATTCTTCGAAAAACCCGAAAATGGACCTCACAAATGTGTTCAGCGCCCAAAACTACCCACATGAGCAAACTTTGGGTGAAGGCACATTCTCCATACCTATTCCAGACAAACAGCGTTTTGGATTTTAGAAAAATGTTCCAGATTTGACTTGAAATTCCTCCAAGGGGTTTTTTGAGGCACTGATCACGAATCTGTGGTTTATTAGTCGATTTTTAAAAGTTTTCTGCTAATTTCGTTCGAAGTTTCCCAACCGGGGGAAATTTCGAGGGAAAAACGCCACTTTCGAGATTTCCGGATTTCTACGACAGATATGTTTTAAAATCATTCTCTGAGGGATATTCGGAGTGCTTAACACGAATCTGGACTCTGTTCATCGATTTTTTTCGCAGATTACGGTAAATTACGGTGGTTATACGGTATTTTGGTCAACATCTCAGATTTTACTCAAAATTCGTATACGGGGGTTATTCGGGGTGGAGAATACGAATTTACCGTCCGTTTATCTATTTTCAAAATACTAAGGTGGGTTTTGACCCCTAAATGACATGTTGCCTACCGTAACTTACAGTAAACCTCAAAATTCCGACAAATGAACACCAGATTCGTGTTCACCACCCTAGATTGCCCCTACATACGACTTTTGAGCTAAATCCGGGAGAATTTTTTGAAACTCCAAAAAAATTGCCTGATGGCTTTTTCGCGAGGCTTAAAAAATGTTCATAACTTTTTTGAACATGCAGCTCGGGGCGGGATACTGATACTAACGATACTAGTTGTTTTGGTAGATCCGACCTACGCTTTGTATACTTCCCTTGTCAGTCCCACACGGGCGATATGCAAGAAAAACACGCAAAACGAGGACAAAAATTGTTTGTCGAAAATCCCCTTTAGGTCGGGAGACCTAGGTGGGGCTACGGATGACCTAGAGAGGACAACTATGACAGGGGCTAATCAAATGAAACGTGCCAAAACTGCATGAAAAAAGATTTCAGCCAATAATTACTACCTACAGTCCATTTACTCTATGAGTAACTGCTCATATCTTACAAAACTTCCTAGTCCGATTTCACGTGTCTAGCCCAAATTCAGTAGAATTCAAAATGTGACCGAACCCTGGCTTCAAATCTCTGCATACACATACATATAAACATTAAAGGCAGTGGTCGCGATCAAATGTGCTTGTCTTCTTTTCCTCTCTAAACCCTCTTCTGAGTTTGGAGTAGTAGGACCTATAAGAAAGAATTTGCGAAAAAACCGATGTATCGGGCCAAATTTCAACCCTGAACTTTCTTGTCTTTTGATGGTGGACAAGCCCGCTCCACATCATCGGCATTGATGATATCCAGTATCAAGAACATCAGCTGGCTTAAAATTGGATTCCGATATAATTATGTACTCATCTAGTCAAAAACATGGACCGAAGTGCTTGCTTTCATTGTTCTGCATTTGTTTCGTCCCCTGAATGTCGATGATTTTTGACTGTTCTGCATGAGACTGCGATCTTTTTGAGCGGCGCTGTGCACGTGTGCACGAACTGACATCTTTGGGCCCTAGATACTCTAATTCTAGCCCGTTTTTCACCGCGCTACCTTCACAGTTCTTCAGATGTTTTCCACCTAAGCTGATTTTTGTAGTTTTTCGACAACTTTTTTCTTCGTAACCACTGCCTTCAATTCCTCATTCTGACTCATTTTGGGGGCTAGAGCACATTACATGTATAGGTTCAGACCTACATTTTTTAAAATCCAGAAAGTGGTTGTTCATATAATGGAAAATATTCGAAGAAAACACCAGCTTTGAAAAAAGGTCTCGAAGGAAACTTTACCAATTGTGCACCCACTAAATGCATCCATAGTTGATTGTGGATGCACGTATATTTTTCTCTGAATGCCTAAACGTACCAGAGACGAAACCGGATTTGAATTATGATTTTGACTGTTTCGAAAGGGAATTCCTATCACGTGATGCTGCGTACCTCCCACTCCTTACCCATTTCTCAAGTGGACGAAAACTACGCAAGAGTAAACTCAGAGAGATTGCCGGAACTCATCTGCACACGTTTCACGCGGATCTATGCGGAAGTCAGCAAACACAAAAAGCCAAACCGAAGTTATGCAGATGCCAATGGAACGGATGAGAAACTGATAGCTACGCAGCAAGGGATATTCAGCACACATAATACACCGTCAGATGTTAGTTTCGTTTGTTCAATTTTTGACTGAAAACAACTCCAGTAATGTGGTTGTGCAATAACATAGGGCGAAACATGTAATGGATGGACACTGCAACTAATTCTATTAATTTGAGTTTTTCCTTCATGTATGTAGTAGAATAAGGACAAAATTCGGTTCAATTATGTACATTTAGGTGGCAAGTTCACCCCGAGGATCCTCAGTGCCTTTCGTGTCCTTCTTGAAGATTTGGAACAAGTCCCAAAGTGATCCGGAACCGCCCAGTAGTCTGCTGCTGTCACTGTAAATCCCTAACTTTTACCTTCGACTATTTGAGTGTTCCTCCAAGTTGCCTTACTGACCACAGTTTCATCGAATTATGTGGTGGGACTCTAAAGACAAATCAGCACTCATTTCGGATGCCTCTCAAGGAAATTATGTAAGTAAAAAAGGGAAGTCTTTACAAATCCCCTCCAAAAAAAGGTTCTCGTAATCTATTCAACAGCAACAAATTGTGGTTTTCTCGGTGAGAGGCAATTCTGAGGGAACTCAGGACCCGTCTCTCATCTATTCATCTGGGAATACAAGTCATCTACTTTGCTCTAGCTTGAAGAGACTAAAAACATAACGAAATTTTTATGAGAAGCTCCGGCGAGCAGACGTCCATCACCTTCCAGATATGTCGAACATTCACGTTCGCCATGTACTCCTTTGAAAGAGAAAAGGAACATCATGCCTTTGACTGCATGTAGTAGAAATGTTTCGAAGCTTTAGAGTGATTTTGAACTCTCATAACTGATAATATTATCACGAAGAAAAGCCCTCAATAGCCTCATATTTCAAGATCTATTCGTTAAACAACCCGTGCCTCGAAAAAAGTTACAGGAAATAATAGTTTTCTGAAAACAATAAAAAATAAAAAATAAAATTTTTCAAATTTCCAATAAAATCGGAGACATAAGAGATTTTCTGTCATACTACCTTTAATCCTGATTTTTCAGAGTTTTCTTGTTTTGTGCATTCTACTAACATGGGAATGGCATTGTTTATTTATTTTCAAATTTTTCCTTTCACTCATTTACTTATTTATTTGTTTATCTATTTATTAAATTGTTTATAGGTTTTTTCAGATTCGCTCATTCTTTTATATAATTGCTCTCTTGTTTATTTCACTATTCATTTATTTATTTATGCATTTATTTATTTATTTATTTATTTATTTATTTATTTATTTATTTATTTATTTATTTATTTATTTTTTCATTCGATTATTTATTTACTTTTTATTTATTTATTTATTTAATTATTCATTTACTTATTTATTCATTCATTCATTTACTATTTATTTATTAGTTTATTTACTTATTTATTTATTTATTTACTTTTTATTTATTTATTTATTTATTTATTTATTTATTTATTTATTTATTTATTTATTTATTTATTTATTTATTTATTTATTTATTTATTTATTTATTTATTTATTTATTTATTTATTATTGCTTTACTTATTTGTCTGCTTGTTCACTTTATTTTCTTTTCATTCATTTAATCATTCATTTAGCTTGCTGATTTTTGTAGGACTTTTAAAGACATCACGATAGATCATCAGCACAATGAACAATTCGAAAAAAATCGGCGCACTCAAACCTATGGAAATTCTGAAACTGTCAAATTCAAGATAAACTCGTCTTATGTTTTCTTCACGAAAAATGTACACTAATTATTCAACTAAGCATTCATTATTGTTTTTGGATTAAGTCAAATTTTGGTTTGAAGTATTTATCTATTACTGCTTTATTTTCACTTATTCAATTATTTCTTATTTAATTATTCATTTAATTATATGTTTTTCCCTCTCTTTTCTCACCCACTTTCTGTGGCTTTTTAGAAGAAATTGGTATGTAGCGGAACCCGCAAACGATTAAAAATATCGTTACTCCTTAGTAAAGGTCTCATGGAGACAACAACCCTGAACCAAGTCATCCCTCTTTGAACCGCAGCTCCGGCAGAGGTTCCTCAGTCCTTCCTGTTGTTCGAGAAAGAAAGCAAGCTGTGGGATTCCTTCACTCTCTAACAGTCTTTGAGTCCACATTCACAATTGGCTTCGAAAGTGCTGTGAGTAGTGGGGGAACGATGAGGGGAAGAGTTGCAAACACTGGGCCAACCATTGAAAGAGGGGAATGGAAGTCGATGTTTTCCGGAGCAGAACGAGACGATGCTAGGCAGCAGTAGGCAATAGCTGTTGCGGACTCGCATAAATTTTCTGCATTTTCACAGCAGCGCAAGCGAAGCATTGATCATCTATGACAACTCTCTAATTGATTTTCCTCAAGAGCGTTTGCTTGGAAAAAGAGCGCTTTTTCCACAGCCTCTACCTCCAGTTTTCTGACAGTGATGAGTAATTCCGAAAGACGGTTGGAAGTTGCATTGTTCTAAATACCAAAAAAAACGTCAACGACTGCCACGTAAGGTCACCGAAGAATCAACTCCTGGCCGATCTAATTCCGAATTTAGACCTTGAAGACGAAGCTCTTCCTTCATTTTTGTTCACAGTTTCAAAGACGACCTAGTAGTTTTTTCTACATTGGAAAAAACAAAACGATTTCTCTCGTGAGTCCTGCTTTACAATCGCAACTACAGAATCCACCATTTTTTTAAATAGCGTTCCGATCAATTGACCTTTGTCATTTCGGTGTTGGAAAATCAGAATTATAATTTTCTGTAATGAGTCACCATATGAATCGCTTTCGTTTTTAATGAGATGACTCATGAAATATGAAACTGCGAGGAATGTGATTGTGCACAAGCCATACCTTCTAAATGCTGCAGGGATACGACAACAACGAATCAGATTTGAGTGATCATTCGTTGAATGGATGATTTCATTAGGAGAGGGACCACACACAGATCTTCCAAAAACAGTCAGGAACAAGACGCTCGAAATCACAGCCGCGACAGGACTAGTCGAAAAATTTTACTATTGTAACTACCAGATAGGATTGTAGCTCAAGGGCTTTTGTGCGTTTCTATTGCTAGCGAAATGTTTGTGGGTATGTAAGGTGTAATTAAAAAAATCACAAGTATCCTTCGGAAATCATAGGCCGTATTCATGAAACTACGAGAGCCTCCAGAGAGGATCCAGAGTCGACCCGCCATGTAGTATGTACATCGGATGGTTTCCAAGCCTTCCCTGGAGGCACCCGTAGTTTCATGAATAAGGGCACAAGTCATGTAAGCGGCCTTTTTACCCAGTTTTAGCTCATTTCGGACTAAAAATGTGAACTGAAAAGAAGTGAACGCTGCCAGTCGTTGCTGGATATTCCTCTTAAATCATGAAAAAGCATCTACTAGTTGGAAGCAAAACCTTAGAAATCTTTGTAGAGGTCAGGTGGTTACCACTGGGCAACTGCAAAACTCAAAACTGGTTTTTTACCTTCCGTGTAAACCCTAGTGAGCTTCCGAATTCGAATATCACCGATAGCGGAGCCGTGTGCCTCGGGGATATATAACTGGAGATGAATGAGATTGTTCCGTCGAAAAAGCGACCGCACCTTGCTGTGACAATCGAAATCAAGAGCTTACTAGAACCGGAGCATAAAATCAACTCGCCCATGTCCAACTTATTCAATTGGGTTCGTAAAAAATCTGATTGCTTACCGAATTCATCTTGTAAACTGCAGACAATCAACTTATGCTATGATGAACACAAGGAAGAGTGCGTGTGGTCCTATACATAGAACTAATGGGCACCTCCCGAGAGGGTTCAAAAACCAGCCGATGAGGATGTCGGTTTACTTTGGGTTCTGCCGGGAGGCTCCCGTAGTTTCATGGATACGGCCATTGGTTCCGAATGAGGGGCTCTTTTCAGAATTGGTATGAAATTCAGTAGAGTTGGTGTGTCGTCTGCTTCAGAGCACGTTAACACGTTAACGCTCTAGCGAGTAACGCAGTTTTTTTCGAAAAATACCGATTAACGCTTAACGAAAAAGTCTCGATGTCACGTTCATTGACTTCGTTAACTGTAGTGGAATTATGACACTGAATGATCTGGAACATGTGATGATTCTTTGATTTTTGCTGTGGTCCGGTAATATATTTCAATGGCAGTGGTCGCGCTCAAATATACTCGTCTTCTTTTTCTCTCTAAATCCTTTTCTGGGTATAGAGTAGTAGAACCTACAAGCAAAAATCGCGAGAAAATAGCTGTTCTGGGCCAAATTCTAAGCCCGAAATTTCTTGTTTTTGATGGTGGACGAGCCCTCTCCACATCATCGGCATCGATGACCTCTTATATCAAGAACATCAGCTGGCTTGAAATTGAATTTCAATAAATGATCCTCCAGATTTATGTACACATCTAGTCAAAAACATTGACTGAAGTGCTTGCTTTCATTGTTCAACTGTTTTATTTGGTAAATTTGCATTTATTTCTCCCTCTGAATGTCGATGATTTTTGAATGCTTGGCATGAGACTGTGATCTTTCTGTGCACGTGTGCACAAACTGAAACATTAGGGTCTTAATAACTCTAATTCTAGCCCCTTTTTCACCGCGCTACTTTCATAGTTTTTGAGCTGTTTTATATCTAAGCTGATTTTTATAGTTTTTTTTTTCGATAACGTTTTTCATGGTGACCACTGTCTTTAAGATTGGTAACGAAATTCAAAACAACGTTTAGACGCATTATCGGGTTACCGCGTTTTTTTTTAAATTAACGATCAACGCTTGACAAAAAAAATATTTTTATTAACGCACACCTCTGGTCTGCAGTAATGTTGTGCAAACGTACATGTAGAGTTCGCGTAATAATTTTAGTCTGATGAATGGACTGAGCTGCGACGGTAGATCACCCCACGCGAATCGAAACCCCATTCTCAACTGAGGCCGCCAACCCCTCACGGCCACCCGCCTGGTCCATGCGGCAGACTAAATCGAAAACGGAAACCATGGAACAATCATGAGTGTTGGAGGATTCAATTGGTCACTGTGACTGGGAAACGCCAAAAAGCCCGAAGAACCTAATGCGCCTATTTGCAACAAAGGGTAGAAATTTCTCGAACACAGAGACTTTCTCCAGTGATATCCATGGCGTGTCAATTGCCTTCCCGAAATGATCGTGAACATTTTGAGGGTTCAAAAGACCTCAAAAGAAAATTCCAATGCTCCTTATTATCGATCGGCGAAATCCTCAGATAAGCTGCGGAAATTCTCCTTGAAATAGTCAGAAAAGCGGGCGCTCGGCATAGTATCCTACGGGACGAAGTGAATGTTTAGATTTCTGACACACTCAGTCCTAGCCACAGAAGATCAACCCTTGTTGCATGATTCGTTTTTGCTGCCAATTTTCGCTCGTAGTGGCTTCCCTGATTACCACCCTTTCTTTTCAGAGATGTCGACGGCATACAAAATCACTGACCTAATTTTATGTTTGTGTGCTCTACACTTTTCAGGCTTTTCCTATTTTCTGGAAGACTTGTTAGAAGTGACAGCTCCTTTCACTCTGCAGACTTCTCTTTGCAAAGTGTCTTCCTCATCGCTGTCGTGATATAATGCTCATGTATAATTCATGTTGAAATATTCTGTTCATCTCAAAACTTCCATCTGCTTTGCATTTTCCGGTTCGTAACGCGTACCAACTTTAGGATTTGTTCATTTCCTCATAGTATACTGTTTGGGAAATTCTACCTTCTGCTGCTCGCATATAAATGATCTTATTATATTCGTAATTTGCTAGCCACAGTCTATGTTTTTACCTCCACAACTACCTTTTCTTTGCACATGAAGCGTGTAAAATGTCCATTTTTCACTAGGCTTGGTAATCCTTATTCATTCTTCTTTGCTTCCATCGCCTTCTTTCCTCTTCTTGTAATAGCTAAGTATATTCAGCAGTATGAAATCTCATAACTCTCATAAATTCTCCCGAAGTGTTTTCCACTCCATCGAACCCCTCCATGAAACGATGCGGATCTTTCCGTGAGGGGCGGGGCCCACGTGAAAGGCGTTCCGAATGTGATTGCGCGCACGCGTCATGTGCTCACACAGCATAACCCGCCCCCACCCCCTCCCCTCCACGCCTACCGATCGAGTCGCATCTTCCACAGAACCCATCTACAATGGCAGACCAGGCAGCCGACACTGCTCCCGCTACTCAGCCCTCGGCCGAACAAGCCCCAGCTGCTGAGGCATCTGCTGAACCCGCTCCTCCCGTCGCCGAACCCGCTCCAGAAGCTGAGGCTCCTGCTTCTGAAGCACCTGCTGAGTCTGCCCCTGCTGCTGAACCCGCTCCTGAAGCCCCATCTGATTCTGCCCCTGCTGCTGAGGCTCCTGCTGAGTCTACCCCTGCTGCTGAATCCGCTTCAGAAGCTCCAGCTGAATCTGCCCCTGCTGCTGAACCCGCTCCAGAAGCTCCAGTTGGATCTGCCCCTGCTGCTGAGGCTCCTGCTGAGTCTGCCCCTGCGGCCGAATCCACTCCGGAAGCTCCAGCTGAGTCTGCCCCTGCTCCAGAAGCTCCTGCTGAGGCTGCCCCTGCTGCTGAATCCGCACCGTCAGAGGAGCCTATTCCTGCAGCTGAGGCTCCCGCCGAGTCTGCCCCTGCTGCTGAACCCACTCCAGAAGCTCCAGCTGAATCAGCCCCTGCTGCTGAATCCGCCCCGTCAGAGGAACCTGCCACTGTTGAGTCTGCACCTGTTACTGAATCCGCACCATCAGAGGAGCCTGCCCCAGCGGCTGAAACTCCTGCCGAGTCTGCCCCTGCTCCTTCTCCAGAAACTCCAGCTGAAGCTCCAGTTGAGTCGGCACCTGCGGAACAAGCCGCCCCCTCAGAAGCTGCAGCACCAGTAGCTCCTGCAGCCGAGCCAGTATCCGGTCAGTTTCTGATTCTTAAATTTGTATTATTTATTTTTTCTGATAGTTTCCTTAACTACATAGTCGCTGGGTTTCACTCTGTTCACCGTCGGTTCTCTATAGATAGCGAATCGGAAGAGGATGGTGAAACGGTGGTACTGAGCAAACCCATAGGTCGACCTCCAGCTATACATTTTCGTGTCAGGACCGTAGGTGTGGTGATTGGCGTGCTGTTTGTACTTCTACCTGAAAGAGTGCTTTTTTGACTGAATGGGTTTAACCGTTCCGCTTTGGTTAGAAATTTGCCTACGATATCTACATATTGAGAATATTAATCCACAGTATTGCCTTTTGGTTCATACTTCTTCCCTCACCCCCTTTCTCTTCGGTTTTAGAAAGTTGAAGGTTGATTTTTATGGGTTTTTTTTTCCAGAACCAGCCGTCGAGCCGGAATGCCACAAGCAAGAAGTTGCACCAACATGTGCCGCAGTTGAGGAAAGTGCTCCAGCTGCTGAGCCCGCCGCTGAAGCCCCAGCGCCAGAAGCAGCTGCTGAAGCCCCGAAGGAGGAAGCCGCTCCTGCACCCGCGTCAGAAGCTGCCGAGGCTGCTCCTGCTCCAGAATCTGCCCCCGCGCCTGCTGCTGAAGCTCCGCAAGAAGTGAAAGTTGAGGCTTCGCTAGAATCCGCCCCACAAGAAGAAGCTGCCCCTGCTCCAGAACCCGCCCCTCAAGCTGAAGCTACCCACGAAGCCGCTCCAGAACCAGAACACAAAGCCGAAGAAGCAGCTCCAGCTGCTGAAACCGCTCCGCAAGCCAAAGAGGCTGCTCCTGCTCCTGAAGCTGCACCTCAAGCCGAGGAAGCTGCAACTGCTCCAGAAACCGCTCCTGAACAGGCCGCCGAAGCTCCAGCCGCCGAAGCACCTCAAGCTGAAGCTGCCCCAGAACCCGCTTCTAAGGAAGAAGCCGCTCCTGCTCCAGAAGCCCCCGTCGAAGCCGCTCCAGCACCAGCTGAGGAGAAAGCCGAAGGTGATTCCGCGCCGGCTGTGGAGGCTGCTCTGCAGCAATCCGCTCCAGCAGCTGCAAGTTAGATTGTTGACATTTCTCTTCTGTACAAAGTCACGAATAAAGCAATGCAAAATGCGGGTTCATCAGTGTTTAGAAAAGGAAAAGTAAAGAAAAACAAGCGTTATCTGGTTCAGTGTTCTGCAAATATCACTGCCTGTGTAGAGCTGAAAGTAAAGCTCATCTTGAAAAAGCAGACGACGTTTTTATATGAAGTTCTTAAGAAGTAGGTCATTCACACTATGATTTGCGGTTTTGATAGCATAGAAAAGCCAGTTGCGGGGTGAATCTCGCAAATGGACGATGAGTATGAACTCCTAGTTCCATCGGAACAGCTTGTGACAGTCAGAGTGAGAAAAATCGAGAAAATCTTTTTCAAAATTTCACAACTATGGGAAAGATTTGATCAGGTTGAAATTCAAAAATGAATGTTTTTAATCATGATTGGAATGTCTGTCACACCGGCGTCCCAAATCCTTGAGGAATCCCGGAGAACGTTTGTAACCACTTCGGAAACTGCCGGGGTACCTGGGACCAATTTTTTGAGAGCGGCGGGCTTTGCCCCGTCACCTATGCCAAATTCAACGGCGTACAATCAAAACCAAGAACTGTGGTGACGAAGCTGTCTATGGGAATGGTCAACTTGAGGCTTTCTGCTTCTTTAGATCCAAAATATGTTCTTGATTTTGCCGAGGTTTGTCTGAAAATATGGGGTTTTTGAGCACGTCCCAGTTCCATAGGATTCTGCAATGCGTAGTCGAAATTTGACACTGGTTCGGATTTCCCCTTTTTTTTTCATTGCATCCCAGATTGAAGATCATGCTTTCATGTGCTAGAAAAATCTTATGGTCGATTGTAGTTATCCGAGAAATGACAATTCCGCGGTGATCAAATGCCCTGTAAGAGGAAGTTGATGCCCTGTTCAGAGGAAGTCCTTTTTTCACTCAAAAATGTTGATTCGTCGATTGCAATAAGATGTGGTCTCAGTTCACAAAAATAGAGAAGTTTACCTGCCTGATGCATTTTTAACCATCAGGATATTCCACTCAAGTAAAATGTTTTCGAGTGGAATCCTTCCCGCAGAAGACGGGATATTTCCTCCATTTCTCTGGTTCGAGATCACGACCCGATTACTTTAACGAGTTCTCATTCGTTCCCACGTCAACCACTATGAAGTTTTCGAGAAGAAAAGCGCTCTTTCCCTCGTCTAAATGTTTTCTTGTAGGTCTGAATAATGGCTCTTAATACTATATTCAAATTAGAAAGCATATCAAGCCATTTCAGTTCGGTACCCGTAGAGGCAGCGTCCGCGCAGAAGACCACATTTGATCCTTCCTTCTCAATCCAATGCTTGAACCATGTGAAGATAGTTGGCAAAGCTTGTAACCTCAATTCTGCGTATTCTTGATGCTATGGCCTCTTGACAAGTGATCCGTGGCCTGAAAAGGCATTTCCCCGGTCGATCATTCAACAGGAGGAGCTGAAGAGCCCCGAAAGGCTCGGACCGACCGTTAAAATCTTAAATTCTATATTCCTTTATCCCTTATTTTGAGAGATCCTCGCGTTCAGACGTGTGTATTGGAAGCTTCTTGTTTTTGAGAATTCTGTAAAATGTAAAGACCAAAAGAAATAGTCAACCTAAACAGTTAAAGAGGCTAAACCATTTCAGACGTTCAGTTTTCCGGCATTTGCGTATTACACAAGAAACGCCGGACAGACGTGAAAAAAGGAAACTGAATGTACCGATATTTCAACGAGTTTTTCTCCGAAATTTGAGTGTTTTGGGTGGCTTCCTTGCGATAACGGTAGGCCTACCTACCCAAAATAGTAAAAAATATTGAACACAGTTTTTTGAGCGTACGCTACCTTCAATGCAGTTGGACCCACCTTATTGAGGTTGAAGTAACGTACATGACCTTTTACTAAAAATTTCTGACGAAGAGAGTACGTAGAGCCTATAATTAATGCCGTCCTTTTGTGCAGTTGAATTTCAAAATCAGGCAGTGTGTTTTCTCGGGGCCTCTGCACTGGGTTTCTCACGATTATTCCGTGTCCCGTGGAATAGCTTCACGCTGCAAACAGAAAAAATCTTCCTGATTTCCATAAATCGCCACCAGTCCGTGAATAGAGATGCACTATCGTTCAATCTCTTTGCAGCGAAATGTATAGCATTTGATCGTATCAAAATGTGCAGCCGCTGAAGACTTCCCTAAGCCGAATTCACGCAGGTGCAAATCTAGATTCGAGAACGCCATTGCAAGTACATATATCAATCGATATATATTTCACTGCAAACTTAGCTGCAGAGAATCTATATTATCTGACTGCTTGGAGGATAGAAGCCCATGTTCTGGGTACATCCGTATCATTTCACAAAACTGACTGCTCTCCCGTTACACATTTGTCTACAGTGTACTTTCTGTCTAACAAAAAACAGCGGATGTCTGCCGGCAGGAATTTTTTTTAGCCAGAGGCACTGTTTGTGTATGAAACTTTTTGACGTGAATCTGTGTACGCAGAGATCACTTCAGGCTCACAATCTGAACCGCATTAGAGAGGCCGAGAAGTACTAACTAGTCTGACAAGAGAGGTGATGTTGGACGATCGTGTCGATTGTAATGAAACATACAGTTTACCTTACGAGTTTTCTTTTTTCACGCTTGTTTCTGTTTCATTTTTTTTCTGACTCTTTAAATATTACGGTTAGGGGCTTTTCTCAGTGTACGAGAGGGATCTGCCGTTTTTTCTATTTCAAAACAGAGTTTTGACAAAAAAGGCACTTCGAAGCCCGAACAAGAGGCTAGTTTCCATCACACACTAAGAATAGCCCCATTCGCAACATTTAACACTTAAGAGACCTCGTGTCCACACTGCGCACCCACGGCTGTTTTGCCCCTCGGACCGCGTGTCCACACTGCGCACCCACGCCATAAAACTTTTAATATTTTTTACATTTCTATGGCATGGAGTCTTTCTTGATTACGGATAGGTTCTTTATAATGTAACCTATTTACACTCACAGCCGTCAAGCATTTTGAGTGTTCCTAGTAATTTTACAAGCATTCCGAAAATGACGGTTTTCGATTTTTCGAGCTTCTTTGGCCGGCAAGAAATCGTTCCAAAGTCGGCTAAGGAGGGTTATCAATGATGCTTAGCACGGAACTGATGTTCTATAGTTGATTGTCGAAATAGTAGTGCCACCTATTTGAGATAACTGTAGTAGGTCATCATTTCAAATTTTCCTGCCTTGAACTCAAGGGTTATTCGAGTTGCTGCACAAAGTTCTGGTTTTTACTTTTCAATTTCCAATGAAATTTCTTTCGAATGCGGTATAGCCATCGGTCAACTTTGTTTAAAATTTCGCTAAATTTCGAGTGGAAGGTAACTTAGGGGGAAAGGGGTGAAAACCTAGAAGTAGTTCAGTGCTTAAGATTTTATTGAAATTTAACTACGGGGTATATTTGGAGGCGCTGAACAATGAAGTGGTGTATATTTCACAGTTTTCTAAAGCTTCGCTGGCGTCTGTCGTTCGTTATTCGTTTGTTAACGATTCAGGTTTTGGTGCGACTTCGCTCACGTGGTCATTGGGGAGATGGGGTGCTGATCATGAATCTGATCCCCATTTTGAAATTCTGATAAAATTTTTGTTGGTCGCATCAGACAACTTGGTAGATCAAAGTGTTTGAGTCCCTCAAAATTTCTATATGAGGTTTATTAGGGCATTACAAAGGAGACGTTTGTTTATTTTTTTCAAATTTTCAATGCTCTGGGTCCGCCTAGCACGGCTCAATCCTAACCAGGGATGAGCGGGAAAAAATAGGAAATTTCGGAAATCGGTCTTCGGGTTTCGGAACAAAAAAATTTTTCTCGGGTTTCGGAAATCGGGCGCGAAACGCCTGAAAATGCGCGGAAATGAGATTTCGAAACGCGAAACGCGGGAAAATTCAGATACCATCTAGTGCTTTCTTACGTCCCAGATTACCGATATTTTCGCATTCCGCGGCGTTTTCTGCGGTTTTCGGAATGCATAATGCCAAAATTGCGCGAAACTGCGGATTTCGGAACGCGAAACGCGGAACTCCGCTCATCCTCGATCCCAACCACTCGCTGTAACCTGAAGAAAATTCTAGAAGTCGACAACCAACGCTTATTTCGTTACCAGCCTTGTGCATGTGAAGCTGAAATAACTTCCAAAATAAAAAAGCAGGTCCGCGAAAAAGCGGTGGATCATTGCTTCACCATGGCCTCACCCCAGATTTCTGTGGAGCGACATACTCTCAGGTGGGGTGGAAAAGGAATATTGGTTGTCTAAGTAAGAAAGCCTGCTCCGATCAAAATGGTTCCCAGCGGACCGCGTGTCCACACTGCGCACCCACGGAAACGATTAGCCGTGGAGCGCACCGGTCCGCTGTGGAAATTCGCCGTGGAGCAGGCGGTCTCTTAAGTGTTAAACAGCCAGAAACAAACATAATGCCGAAACAAACAAGAAAAAAGAAAAACCGTAACTCACCAACAAAATCAGCTGTGCTGTCGATCGATAATGAAATCCGACCAAGAGCCAGGTTTTCCACCGTAGTTTTAGTGTGTGACCGCAACCGCACTATGTCCTTTTAACATTGCGGTAAACTTTACTCTAAATAGAAGTGCTCTTGAAAGTGTTTCCAAATTAAAGTTTGTAGCTGCTAAAGAGAGCTTCGCGGCGGGTTAAGAAGGGCTTTCGTCAGTTGGGTCAGGACATATGTATACGTTTTCATTTACGACCCGTCAGTTTTCAGGGCGTTCAGAAAAACGTTTCCGATTTAGCTCAAAACTTTTTGCTGGGTGTTGTTCGGAGTCCTGCGCACGAAATTGATGTCCAGCCGACAAATTCCGAAAAGCGATAGAGCTGGTTCAAAGCCTCATATAGGTGTAAACCTCGGAGACAAAATGCGATTTTGATGATTTCCAGAACGCTAAGACAGATATGCCTCGAAACTTCTCTGTAGAGGTTATTTAGGGGTAGTCAACACGAATATGTGATCCGCTTATCGATTTTCGTTAGATTACATAAGTTGCGGTGGGCATAGGGTGGTTTTGTCGAAGTCTCAGATTTCGCTCAAAACATCTCTGTGAGGATTTTTGTGACCTTAAACACGAATTTGACGAATTCATCGATTTCCATAATACCGAGTTAGATTATGCTGACACAAATGTGTACATTGCATCAACCGTAAGTCACAGTAAGCCTGAGAATATCTAGAAACGGACCACAGATTCGTATTAAGGATAATTAATAATTTCCGAAAATAAAGTTTTGAGTCAAATCCAGAACACTTTTTTTCTGAACGCCCTTAAAGTTGTCTGGTGGGTAATCCTTACCTTTTAGCCCAACTAAGAGAAACCCTCCGTAATCCGACTCGAAGCTCTCTTCAGCTGCCATTAACTTGAACCTAAAAACGTCCTTAGCTTTGAACCTACGTAATGGGAATATGCTTCGTTACCAATGGCAAGATTGGCCAAAAGTGCTTCTATAGTCTGGCCGGAATTATCGTTGTGTTGATTCCTGTAGGCCTACCGCTCGCAGGATTTGGTCAGAGTGCGCGCCTGAACGTCCTTTTTTATTAGCACCCTTTACAATATGTACATTTTTTTCAAACCTCAAAGATTATTCAAGATCCTGTTGAGAAGGACTATCCAACGTTATAATGATTCCTGGTGTTTAAGTTTGGTAAAAGTTTGAGGTGAAATCTTTGGTGTGTCATACAGTGTACCAATACAGTGTGCGGCTACACAGCACTTAGCGTAGTGTAAAACGGCCGTGAAATCACACTACAAACTGTTTTGTTCGAATTTAAACCATAGCATGCATTATATATCTATATATATGTAATGTCGGATAGAACTCTACATCCAAAACCTTAAAAAACTTTTTAGACCATTAAAAAGTTCATTATGAAGGAAATTATTAGAAAATGACGCTAAAGACGAAAAAACATGTCACCCCGGGCCTTCCGACTAAATCCTACTAGTGGTAGTGTATGTCGGGGTTATCGGAGTGATGAATCCTGTCTCTGATGCATTTCGTCCTCTCACCATAGGAAGTCAGTCTATAAATGAAGTTGGGCCACACCCAGAGAGAAATTTCGATGGCTTACCAAAAACGCAAATCCAGTCATGATTAGCGGTTCATGAGTCCAACAAAGGGAATAAAGCTAATCTGGCCCTTCGTAAGGGATTCTTATAGAACAGCATCCTACACATTTAAAGACAGGGTTCACGATAGAAAATGTGTTTTGGTTTCCACTAGGAATGGGTAAAGGAGGGGCACACTGTAACATTGACGTCAAAAGAACGCGTGAAAACGAGCCAGGAAGAGTCCAAAGCCAACGTGAACAAATGAAAACTCGAGATCTTGAGATGGGCGATGGTTTCCGATCAATATCCCCGTTCTTTCCTTCATTCTCAACTTCTTCTCTTTACTCAGGTCAGCTCGTATACACCGGCTTCAAAAGACAGAAGTTACAAGCCTCGGACAACTCGTCCACCATGCTTCCCTAGCTCGATATTCGAGGGACGATAGCTCCGTTCCCAGAAAGTCTCGTACAATTCTAGAGACATCGTTGGAATCAGCATGGGACCGCTTTCAAGATAAGAGGAAAAACAGAAAAGAAATTCTCATCGTGAACACTGCCTTTAATCCACATACATGTTTCTTCTTTAGTATTCGAATTACAACATTTCTAATTGCATGTGTGTGTGACTGCTATAGGAAAAAACACCGTGAGGACATAACCATTCCTCCTCCTGCCTGTGCCTACAAACAAATTTACGTCGGTCACAGGTGGACATAGGGGTGAAGAGAAGACGGTGAACACTCAAGACCGAACTGATCTCGAAAAGTCTTGTAAATATTTGAATAAGTAAAATATCGCTATCGCCACCCAAACGCTCTCCCAAAGAAGGGTTGTGCTCGTTCAATCTTGCCCGGAGCCATGCGTTTTCCGATTAACTCATAACCTTCTACAAGCATACCTCAACGTGTACTGTGACTCTAAACTGCAGTTCGGCAAAAAAAACATTAAAATCGTGTAAGGTATACGTTTTGTCAGAAGAGAATTGACTTCCGTTGTCAGATCGTCACCGTCCTCCTCGGACAGTCGGGGCTTAGTACGTCGGCACAATACCGTTAGTACGCCGGCACAAAGGGATCGGCAGCACCTGTGCTGTAACTGCTGGTAACAGCAGGATATGCTGGCAACGACCAGTAGCTCCTGTTGCTTGGGCTGGCGTACTAACGCTTTGTTTATCGTGGCACGCGTGCTATTGCCAGCCACTCTCTCCTAGTGTCTGCTGACACTCTTCCATTGATTTGTCTCATACAAATGAACATTGCAGCATCCTCTTGTACGACGGCGGCGGGTATATAAGGCGGCCAGTCTCGCTGAGGGAGCAGTTGGCCGTTTGAGGCCAGTCCAATGAGATGACCTTGTGTCACTGTTCGCAAGTTAATTTTTCGAACGCTGAGGGTATCATCCCCATCGCCCATCGCGAGGAAAGCCTCCTGGTTGCGGACCGCGGCGAGGATGTTCTCCTTGCTGCTGGCCGTGACAAGAATTATATCCTACACCGCTAAGGATGGTGGCAGTCCAAATTCTGTCGATAATGAGCGTTAGTACGCCAGCATACGTTGGCAGGATATGCTGCCGCAACCAGCATCTCCTGCACATAACGAGCGTTAGTATGCCAGGTTTGCCCTGGCGTACTAACAATATTGTGCCGACGTACTAAGCCCCGACTGTCTGAGCTCTTTGGAGGGCTAGTCAAATATGTACGTGGGTCATTGCTCACCAGTGGAAGCGTGTTGGAACAGAACAGTATAAACCATGGCATGTGATAAAAATAAAGAAATGCCGCTGAGCAGGATTAGATGATCAGCTCAGAGAAACCACTGGGAGTTTTGAGGAAGGCAGGTTGGAGGTTACATGAGTTGTTGTAGCTGGATAATCAGCCAGGGAAGGTCGAGTAGAGCCGTAGAACGGACGATGGCAGACTATGGCTCCGTCCATACGTGGCGAGAGCGTGCGATTACGCAAAATCGATGGTCATCGTGGTTACACGATTCGCTAGCCGTTCACAGGCTCCTTCTCGCGCGCCCTCGCTCGCTCGCTCTCGCGCGCTTACGCGAGCACCACGAAGTAAGCAGCAAGTTTCAAGCTTACTGCCTCATCACTAAGGCAGGTGGCACTAAACCTGTAGCGAAACTATTGCCCTTGTTTTCCATAATTCCACCACGGAAGTCGAAAACGGTGGAAAATCATCAACCGTTGCGCCGACTCGAGCGACTGATCACCCGATCAAACGTTTTCAATCGAAGCAACACGAGGTGAAGGGTGTTTTCCTGTGTTAATTGCGGTCGGCGTTGAGGAGCGTCGAGAGGCGCACAACAGCGGGAGCGCCCGCTCTCGCGACGTATGGACGCTGCCTATCATTGGTAGCGGAACGAGCTTTGTTGGTTGGTCACTGATTTCTGATTAGGCTGATCACCGACCAAAAAAACGCTAAAAGAAATCTTACGATTTCAATTTGGCGTACAACATGGGCCAATCAGGCAGACGTAAATCATACCGTTACGCAAGAAAGCTTTGTGAGAATCAATCTGAATCTTACTCAAGATAGTGTTTCCTCGTGTGTTTTGTGGCCTTGTTCAAGTTTGTTACCACCACATTTCGAGCCTTGTAGTGTGAATCAGTTAGGTTTCCCTGAGCGCATGTTACTGTTGGGCCTGTCGAATTGTTTTCAACCTCTCTTGGTGACTATGTACATATAAGTAAACGTTTGAATGGGTTATGTTGAAATCAACTAATTTTCGGTGTTTTGTGTCGAGAGCAAGCTGAAATTACATTTCTGAGCTGTCATGTAACGCAAACATCCCGGACAGTCTTAAACTGGCTAAGGAGCTCCGGTTACACTCCTGATGCTATGGACACTCAGTGATTTCCCTTTTGATAATTTTGATAAAGCCAATCCTCATGAAGTCAACAAATGGTATACAACTCAGCTCTCCAGATTAGCAAGCATTTTCGAACCGCTGACAAAAAACACGAAACTTCTGACAGGCACAGTGTGGGCCGAAGGTCTCTCAAGTGGCCCTCCCATAGGGCATTTCAGCTGCAGTCGCCTGCACATGACGGTTGGAAATGGGTATTGAGCATTCACCAGACATGCCATTATTCACCTTTTCAGAGTCATTTTTGCAGGTCACATTGGCCTGGTTTGTGCTCTGATGAGGGCGCGACGTGGTGTGCGAAGGCGAGCTGGAATCATATGCGTAACTCTTTCTTCACCTATTGTACCCTTTCTGAACCTCACTGGTGTTCACCGTACATGGGGTATGTGCATAACTCATAGATGAGATTCGGCCCAAAATTCTTTCTGACGGCGCCGCAGTCAAATCTGCTGGGCTGAAAAAAAAACGGAGGGTATGTAATTAACCTCAAAATGCTGGTTATTTCCAGCGTTCGGACACTAAACGATTTTCTTGCAGAAAAGTAGGCTTTCGGTCCTTCTAAGGAAAATAAAAACTTAAAATTTAAGAACGAGCGACAGAAAATGGTAACTACTATTAGCCAAACTCACCATTCCGAGAAGAATTTACTTTTCTGGAATCATTTTAGTGCGCAGATTCGTCCCATGTCCATCGCGACTGCCTAGAGTCACTCTGCAAAAAGTTCTGGAGGAAAATTCGAGGGCGAAACGCGACATTTAACAATTTTAACAAATCGTTTGTCTGGGGGTTACTTGGAGTTCTCAACACGAATCTGAGGTCAGATGCTAAATACGAGATCGACGTCCATTTCCCGATTTTCTATTTACTAAGGTAGGTTTTGCTCTATAAATGGAATGGCACCTATAGTATCCTACTGTAAAGCTCGAATTTTCGACAAGCAATCCCTAGATTCATGTTCAGCGCCCTAGACTACCTCTACGTTCACGTTTTGAGCAGAATTCGTCAAAAAAATCAAAACACCCCCAAAATTGGCTGCTGGGCAGTTACCCTCACCTATTGCGAAGCTATAGGAATACTCCTAACTTCTTTCAGAGTGAGTTTAGGCAGCTGCGAAGGGCATATTAGGATCCAGTGCCCTAAAATGATTATAGAAAAATATATTTCAAGAATACTTTTTATTTTATTTTGAAAATATGAAAAATATATGGCCAGTTTGATCAGAAGGAGTTCCCTTGTGAGATGCTAGCATCCAAAAATGCGCTTTGAAAACTTCTTATTTTTGTCGGTTTCCAGTGGAGGAAACACACAAGAAAGTCACCAATGTTTCTGAGTTTAATGCGCGAATACTACATATGCTAGGAATTCTGTTGCACTGTACCTTCAGAAGAAGGCATGCACTGAATCGTTCGGAGAGGTTTTCAGAAGGTTTTCTCTCCGGAAATGAATTCTGTGGGACAATACCGCAATTATCCTTGACTTGATGGGCTTACCTGCGCAAGGAATTTGAAAAATAGAATAGAGCTTTCATCGTTAACGCTGCCTCCAGTTTTTCTACTCCATAAAGCTATGAACAACATGACTAAATAAAGGTTTATTCATAAAAACAGTGACGATAAGGATACGAAGAAAATTTAACACCCGTCTAGTCAATATTTTACACATTTAGACCCATGGTCACGTAGAAATCACATCTCTAACGAGCAAATTAGGGTGATGTTGTAGAGTGCAAGAGTATACGAAGTCTAGCCGAACAACTAGAGTCTGTCCGAAAGAAGCTGTCCGCCCACGCGGTCAGCGTGCGTGTACAGCAGTTCTCTCATAGGCATTTCTCACACCTGTAAACCGGTTCACTGGACGAATACTGAGTAATATCCCAGAAACTGTCTGCAACCGTGCGGAAGCTCCTTCGAAAAATGCATTCGCGATGGCCCTGCAACACGCACGCCGACCGCTTGGACGGACAGTCTCAGTCGGATAAACTTTATACAGCTATCTGTATAAAAGGCGGAAGCATCAAAACAATTTACCGGTTGGGACTTCGATGTATTTCTATCCCAACGGGCTTAACATCAACTTGAAACTTTCGTTGAGCGTTAGATATGTGGAAACGAGTCCAGGAAGTTGCAAGGACCCTAGACAATGAAAACATTAAAGCGAAGGTCGGACTCACAGTTGTTAAAAAGTGAAAACCCTTCACTTTCCATGTATGCGCTTAATGTCGCTATCGGAGCGAAATTCCGGTCCGCAGTTGCAGACAATGGCTGTTGCAGCACACAGCTAGCCGAAAGTAGTGCCGTGATTACGATTATGGCGCTGGGACCACGGGGTCCAGACACGATTATCTGCTGGCTGCGTACTTCAACACCTGTTGTCCGCAACATTGGACCTGAACTTCTCTCCGATAACCATAGTATGTGTATGTACTGTCCATTCCCAAGTGAAACTTCCATTCGCAACTGTAGACAACCGCTGTTTCAGCGTGCAGCTCGAGTATAATCGTGCTAAAACAGACGCTAATCGTGCCGGGACACCTTGGCCCAGCAGAATTTCCTTGCGTTGCGTATCGCAACAGCAGTCGTCTACAACTGCGGACAGTGATTTCACTCCTAAATTGAGAATAGCTAAAACAAAACGAGAAGTTACGTCTAGATTTGGATGGTGAAATTCAGATCTGGGTAACAAACTCTGGGATTAATAGCATGAACATTTGAAGTGATACACTTCGAACTCGTTTGCATTCAAAAACGTCTATTCAGTACAAATTCCAGACTCTGACGCGCCTCGCCATGAGCGGAATCAAGTCATTCCTACCCATGCCAAAAGATTTTCGAAGGTTTCAAATGCTTCAAAATACTTTTCTGCATTATGCCACTCATGGTGTAGTTGGCAGAAAATTTGGCTTTTTGCGATTTCGAAGTATGGGTTAACCTCGAGAGACGGAATTTGGACAAAAAGGACGTTCATGTAATTGCACACTTGATGTTAGCAATGAAATTGCACACTTGATGTTAGCAATGAACAAGCAACTCATAAAACTGGAATTACTGGACGAATGTGAGAAAAAAAATCAGTTATATAGCAAGTTTCTCGCGATTCCCAATTATTCGGGAGACGGCCTTCAGGAGGTCCTCCATTGAGCGTTTGTCGTCGTCGATATTCAGCGAATCTGAATCACGGCGTTGAAGTTGCTCGCGAACACGCGACAGTCGGCGAGAAAAGTCGCTCGCAAGCTCAATATCGTTCCTCGTCTTCTTCTGAGTCTGAAAAAAATAATTGCCACATGTGGCATCTATAGGAACTTAGACAACTACTTTAAATGGCACAAAAGAACTGCGGAATTTGCGCGGAAGGGTCAACCTTACAAAATCTATAAATCATCCTGAAGTGACTCACCGGGAGCGAATCTCGTCGTCCATTCAATCGGCGTTTAATGTTCAGAGTCAATTCGAAGCTGTTACGCACGCCAAATACGAATTGAGCAGCCGGTCCTTCAACAGCCATATCCTTCAATTTCAACCAGACCTGCAAATTCTCAACCTCTGTTCTATTCAGGTAATAACTCATAGACACAGTAGACCGAAAATTTGGCCAGCATGGCATCACGCACCGGTGGAGTCCGATTCAGCCACAATACGTCTTCAAATGTAATGCCTCATTGAAGTGGCTAGCAGCAACACGTGCTGCACAAAGGTCATGCGGTCGATTTAAAGTGGCCACGTGGTGCCAATAGGCAAAACTTTTGCCGTATCCGCATAGTCAGTAACAGAAGCACATGGCACTAATACGCAACGCCTTCTTCAACGTCTACAACGTCTTAGCAGCAAAGAATGCTCCAACATGAGGGAGAATCCCTCAGCGGACGTAAATCGTCCAGTGGGTGGCTCTAAGTCACCTCCCTGGAACAGCCCCGGGGAGCCGACTGCACAGTCGATGAAACGGAGCGCCTTATCTAAGTGGCACGCTCCTGATAGTTGCGAAAAAATGGAATGACGTTCCCGAATAATATATGTACATACATATATCTTGGCCCCAATGTCCTCGATGCTACTTGTGAGCAAAACCAAAGGCCCACAGCGCTGCAGTCCGCCATCTCATTTCATCGACAACAAGAGTCCGGTGCTGCTGGAAGCGTCATTCACAACTTTCCTGCAGTCAAGCCAAAAGTGTACTGTAGCTAAATCAGACCTCCTAAAGCTTTTCCAATTCGAGGAACTCGCTGAACGGCTCTCGCGTGCACCTCGCTCGCTCGGAGGATTAAACCTCGTACTTGGCTGGATATCAACAAAACAGGTCTGCATTCCATATACATTTATAAAATCTCTAAAATCGTATGCGGGGTTTATTTTAGCTTCGAAGCATTCTACCCCGAGCATGACGTAAAAGAAAAGAAAAACGAAACTGATACAAGCTCTAGACTCACCTGTTCGATTCTCTTGTCGAGGGCAATCTTGTTTTCCAGGAGCTTGTATCGGTATTTCTGAAATTTTAGGAATATTGTGCAAAATCCATGAAAGAATGGCATCCCGACCAAATTCATGCTTTTACTATTCTGTTATATTTCCATTCATTAACATTCCTACCTGCTGGAAGATGTTGGTCTGTGGTTTGAGTACTTCCTCGTTATCATCTGGGGTGAGCTCTAGGGCATGTTTTGATCGATCACGTTCCTCGACGAGCATCAATAGATCCTTGTACAGCCGTTCCGCAGCATAGTCGAGTAAGCGTCGCATACTGAAAACGAACATAGCAGACTTTGGGAAATTAGACCAAACCAGCAAACAACTCTGCTTTCCCTGAACTATATCCCTTCTCTGACATACAAATAATTTGACCTATGTATGTTATCAGATATGTATGTTATCAGTCTAGTATGCATAATTAATAAGAATGCCGTGCAAACAATTCAAAAAAGTCTGCACATTTTTTCAATCTATTTGTGTCAACATTCAATCAGGTACACACTGATTCGGAGCGGAAATTGCTTGCGTCCATTGCGTGCTTGCGCTCGCGTACGCTCTTTCCTCCTTCTCTTCCATTCACTCTTGCTGTCCTTACCCCCGCCCCCCGTCTCCTCCGAAAACCGCAAAGACCAAGTGCCAAGTGAATTTCGTTTCAGAATAGTGTGTAAGTAGCTTATCAACGAAGAGGTGCTAAAATAATGCATCCTCCGAGGAATAGGATTTACAACGCCTAGATATTATCACGTTCAGCGTCATTCAAGAGAAGTTTCGCTGCTTGTTTCCGCTAGAGTGGCGCCTTATCCAAATCCCCATTGCTTTCAAAAACGAAATTTTCCCAGAAACATTTGGGCAAATGCACCGGTGCCATTGGAAGAGATGTACATACGTCACCCTCCCAAATCCAGACAGCTATCTGAAGATTATCTGACTGGCATAATCAACGCTAGCTATGCAAATACACACAGCACGGATTGCAGTAATACTTTTGGTTCTCTATTGAAGGCTAGCGAAGGCAAAAGTGTGACGGGTTTCGGAAAGATTGTCCAACGCCCGAATCTTTTCATTTCACCCTTTTATTGATGGGTGGCGCAGATTCAGTGCACTAATGTTATAATATACGTGCACCGGGTTTGTGTCAATCGCCAATAGGGAACTAAAAGTACCAGTGCGTTCCGCGCCGAATGTATGTATGTATTTATTTAGTATATGGTCAAGAGATGAACAATTTCATCCCCTGGTTTGTGGCTGTTTGAATATCGAAAGGGTGATTATTGCCCTGAAACTGTTCTTAGTAAAATGATACACGCTAAGACAAACTAAACCCCTTATCACGCTTGTGGCTTTGCACAATACAATTTTTTTTCATTTCAAGTCGTTTACGTAATTAGAGAACTTAGTAGAAATGAATCGAATTTTTCCAGTATCGCCTGGATTCTTTCTCCTTTTTTTCTCTTTTTTTTGAACTTTTTTTTTACCTTTTTTCCTTTTTTTTCTCTTACGTTTCCGGAACCCTTCTACAAGAATATGGTAACGCTTTTTCAAACAAACAAATAATTAAGCTATTTGATTGTATTTTATTTATTTGCATAGATGTTCTAACCGAATAGCGATTTTATTAACAGCATTAATCTACAATCAGAGAAGGAAACGTTCCACCCAGCGACCTCTTTTGTAATTGGTTATACTTATTATTAATGGTTACTTTTTATTTCCGTTACTGGTTATTCGTTTATGGAACGGTCTTGCGAACAATATTAAATCACTATTTGGATATGAATTGTTCCGATTCGCCTCAATAAGTCGGGCTCGCCTCAATAGTAAGTGAAGATACTCCACAGTTTCTTAAACATCTCATTAGCTTATCAGGAAATGTTTTTCGTTCGTGGAAGAGGATTGCAATAGAATGTTTGTGGAGTTGGCTCGTCCTCTAATCTTCTGACGTAAGCTATGAAGCCCACAGCTCATGCCGTTCCGCTAAATGAATGCCCATCCGGCCACCGGAAATGATGATCTTCTTGGACGAACTGGCGCCTGCTCTCACCAAGATAATCAACGTGGACACTCTTCCAAGCCCTCAAATGAATCACTAAGAGATTTCGATCTCATACCCTGCAATACAATTCCCCGAAACTACCTAGTGAAAATTTCCTCGTAAGCAGATTTAGGAGCTCCAGCAGCCGTGCTGACAAGCCGCCCACTGATCCAAGACTCTTATGGAGGATACTAGAGAAGCTTATGTGCGTGAACATCCTAAGATCCACGGTTTATGCTCTTTCCTTCCTTTTACCTGGTGACATAAACCCTTAAGCGTTTCTCGGATTAGTGGGCAGATACCTGAAAAACACAGGACCGCTATGACAAAGATGCAAGTTCAGTCCAACTTCAAAATCGTTTTACTGCAAAAATCTCACGAAAAAAATTCAAAAATTAAATTTGTCGTCGGAATACAAGTGGCAAATCGAACGGGTGTGCTGGTTCTCCTTCGCTACTGACTACATGGCCACTGATGAAGGATATCTATAAGATTTTCGATTGCCTAGTGGGTGCTTCAGTAGCTCTCATCATTATCTGTATCCAACAACGGAGGAAAACCATGCGCCACCCATACCCACTCAAACTTAGGATTGAAGCACTGTTCGAGGCCTGCCAGAGCCGTCGAGCAACAGAGTCCCGATCTTCAAAAGAGGCAAACCTAACACGCTTGCGACAGGCTTCGATGACCCTGCTCTCGGCATAAATGTCTCGCGGCGACAGAATTCTGTGCCCGGTTACTACCGCGCCTAATAGTGGCCCCACGTCCCTTATGAACACCGGGACCCGCACCACGTTTCTTACGCACTGTGCTAAGAGGGGTGTGGGACGTTTAGGCCGATGGGCTTGAGCGCAGAGACAAGACTCCGCTGCAGAGTCAGGCACGGCAATTCGTCCGTCAAGCCTCATCCTTAGCTATGCTTGTTTCGGTGCGCATTTGGGCATTTTACGAATAAGATTCGTGTACTGATGTTTCTTGGTTATGGAAACACAAGATGATGCTCCGCTTTTTTCCAACACTTCTCGAGTTGCCTATGTATGAGTGTGTATAAGATTTAAATAGGGTAGAACAAGCTTTGTAGTAAAGGAAAGTAAACGGAGGGAAAAACATACTGAATGATGCTGAGTAATAAACAGAATCAACAAATAATTTTAATTTTTTTTTCAAAGCAGGTTGTGAAATCTGTTGCGGTTATCATGGTCCTTCCAAGCTTTATAAGCAAGCTTATTGAGAGACATAGGGCGTCTACAGATGTTGAACAAAAAATCAACCTTAAGAAGGGCACTTCGCTTTACACAAAACGCTAATAACTAAAGTCAGTGCATAATTTGCATTGAAGCCGCATGCCTCGAATTCTGGCGGTGCGGTAAGTCAACGCGAGCGCGGAAAAATTGAGTGATGGAAAAATTGTACGAGCCCTGCCGAAAATATTTCAAAACACGAGAGTTCAGAAAAACACTCCAAAACTCACAGCAACACCTCAATTCCAAGAACGGTTGGAAACGACCAAGTTTGGAAGACTTTTTTTCGTCCCGGAATGCGATTGGTAATGAGATGGGCGATTGTTAATGAGAAAATATACATCTTCACCTCATGCAAAAACTGGTGGAATAGTTGCACGGTAGACGTGTGTACTGCATCGCCAAACGGCGCAATCAATGAAATATCTATCGTTTTCCTATTATTTAATGCTTTCCATGTAAGTTGTTGGCGACAAGTTCTTGAGTAACCCAAGCTTGCTGAACATTGATACCCCCTATATTCCTCACTTGCTTTAAGATCGCGAAGTACTCACAGGACTCTCAAAATAGTAATTCAGTCTATTTCAATGAGAAGAGGATGTTTAATTGGCACACCAATGAAGTAAAGGGGTTGCTCGCCGGACGAACTCACCACTGCCTCCGTCCTCTGCGCCTCTGCCTAGTTCCTGCCCCGACCGGCCTAAACGTCAGCCACCCGGTAAGAGACCCACCCACCTGCCCTACCAAGGAGTCGTGAGAAGACCCCTCCATTTGCCAAAATCATCTCCAAAGTGCTATAGGATCATCCGGACATGGTTTTGAGGTCGACACCCAGGCCCGGCCTCAATGGTCCCAATCAGCATTCACTTCCGTGAGATGGTGCGAATTATGTAAGTCGTTGAAAACGTGATTCGGGCCGTACTCATCATGGTAAGATATTAAAAAATGATACACCCGTACGTGATCATAATTGTGCAGGCTTACATCGGGTGCGCCTGCGCATTACAGGTCGACAGCTAGCTCTGGCGACTTGACCGTGCACCGGCGTTGGCCGGCAATGTGAAAAAGGGGTGGATTCGCTGAGGCTCACATCCTCGAGACTTCTGAGTAAGCTTTCTGTCAAAAACACCAAAGCGATTTACACCTGGAAAACTGTCCTTTATGCGTCGTTTATACTCCCGCCGCCTAACGGCGCGGCGCAGTGCATTTCCGTTAAATTGATCACGCGGCGCGGCACGATCGATATTTGAGAATTGCACTTCACCGCGCTGCTCTGCTGCGGAAGTACAAACGACGCGCTAGGGAGGGACCATACTTTCTGCGACGCAATTTTTATCATACGCGTCGACCGAAAACCGGTAAGGATGGTAAGCACAGAGTTATGTCTATTCGTTGTAGTTACTGTTTTCCCTGCCTAGAGCCTCAGCGATATATCCGTGATTGATTCATATTAAAATCGTGGCTAGTACCAAACCTGACGCTCTATAACGCTGCGTACCACAGGCCTAAGTCGATAGCCCGAAGTACCTCTGCCGCATATTCACTAGGCCAATTTCACACTTCCATCGCTGATCACATGCCCAGAGTACCATAAGACGAGAGAACAATCGATCGCCATGATTACGTGCATTCACCTCGCACGAAGATGGTACATTGGAAAAAGCCTATCTGACAAAGGATAATTACTCAGGCGATTCTCGGCCCCGAGCCGTCTGACAGTTCTGTTCGTTATCCCAATCTGCGGGTCGGCTTCTGTTGCTGTCCGAGCTTCTCCAGTTGGCCCGAACAGCAACAGCTGTGGCTCGGAAATTCAAGGAACGAGCCGAACTGCCAGGCGACTCCAATTACTGCTCGGGCCGAGAATAGCCTTGAAAACCCTAACCTCAAGCAATGAGAGAGTCGGTTTGGCTTTTCCACTGCAGTTTGACTATCCAAACTACTTACACGGTTAGGTAGTTTTCGTATCAAGCAGCTAAGAAGGTCAGAAACCCTTCACATACCTCTCATTTTGCGTGCAATCCTTCTTCAAAATGGGCTTGACAGCGATATTGCGCAGTTCTGGTGAGGGGCTCTTCCTTGTTATTTCTGGCGACACCGCTTCGACATCGACCTGAAAAAGGCTTCCACAGGAGAATTTCAATGTCTTTATTGAACCCCTAAAGGCATCAGACACGCTCAAAAATGGTATTGATTATATGTCATAAATCGAAGGTTTGAAGCTAGTGGTATGGGAAACTAAGGCCCTAGTTATACACCAGCGTTTCGTCGCAGCTGGCTTCCGCGGCATGTCTGCTATTGGGTAATTTCAAAATCTGACCAATCGTAGACGTCCCGGAAAATCAGCGGCACCGAATCGCCGATGTATAACTAGGGCCTAAGGAAGAAACCGACGAAAACTGCATGCAATCACAGCAATAACGGCTGTAAGCCGATAGACTCTTACAGCCTGTACTAAAACGCTCACCTCGTTGAAAGCTTCAAAAACCAGCCCAAGTGACCGTGTTCGTATATTGAGGGGACTGGGTTGACAAAGCCCATGGGCGTGGCTGACAAAAATTTTCTACTCAAATTTAGTAGTTTCCACTCGTTTTTGACGCTTCCATCGGCGTGAGCGTTCTACTAGGAGCCATACGACCCAAGTAGCGTAGTTATCTCAACAACTTTTTCGAGCGTGTCTGCTGCATTCAAAGTTAGAAAAACCACTTTAAACTCACAAAATCGCAGAAGGATACAGATTTTCGGTTTAATGAACTTGGACGTGTCTCGATAGCCAACAAATCTTCGAGTGACGATGTTTCTATGTCGGACAGCCTGTAACATTGAACTGCACAATTGTTTTTATTAGGCAATGATCCGGTTCAAAAATTAGTGGGGTCAAAGATATACAGCTTCTCCTGAACTCTTCGTAAATATGCAAAATGTAAGAAAGAAGCAGTCGCCGAACTCACTGATCTTTGAAGTCTGGAAGTGGAACGTCCGTATCCAAAGCGTCTTCAAGAATCACCACGGGTGGTAGAGGAGAAGGAATTGGCGATGTTGACGTCGAGGTGGTTTGGTCCTGCATTTCCCGCTTAGCAGTATGTTCGTCCAGCGTTGGTGTGGTAACGGTCGACTTGTCGCTAACTTCCTTTTTATAAGGAGCTTCTTCGTCGCTCCTCCCCTCGACGTGGATGACGTCCGCAACGAGATCAGCTGTGGACGTCGACTGGTCCATAAGCCGATTTCTCAGAACCATCTGAGAAGGCTGCTCTTTCGTCACTGCAAAAAAGATCATCAAGGAAAAGTTCTCGTCACAAATTAATGCCAATTTTTTCGGCATCTCTTCACAAGAAAATGACGGCACAAGAAAAGGTGTGGCAAGAACCCAAACGCTTTTTCTTGGGGGGAAGAGGGTCATTTGAAAAGCCTTATTTCGAAAATTTCAGTTAATTGATTTAGCCTGCATCTCATAGAATACTACTTGCTAACAATGAGTAGAGACGAAACATATATAATATTCGGACAACTTTTATTTACTGATCATTTTCCTCTTCCGTTTCTAAATTTTCTTTTCCGACGGCCTGCGACAGATTGTCGGCTCCGTCTCAGCATATTATTCGTTTCTTTGATATTGATGTTGCCATAGGCCCCGAATCTTTCAAATTTTGGTGGAAAGTCGGAAAAGGTTTTGATCAAAGACACCGCCTTCAAACGTATATTTAATAGCGAAGCCAAACCCTCAGAAAATTGCCTATGATGCTGAACTGCCCGCTCACTTAGACTACTGGCATACATCGTTGCCGCTACAGCAGTAGGTTTAGGCCGGGATCATACTTCACGCGACCGGCGACAGCCACAGCGCGTATCAGGTTTATCCATTTTTGGTTGGTAAACATAGCACCGCCTCGCTCATCGCTGGAGGTACGATCCCGGCCTTATTGAGCTCTCCCTCATCGTGTCAGGATCAGCAACCCCGTACAATAACGAAGGCTGCGACGGGAACAATTTGCATGAGCCCGTAGCGGCGGCGGGTCACTTTGGGGTGAAATTATTTTGAGTGGAGTAACCCTGGAATGGACCGCCACCGTGACCTGTTGCTAGCGCCCGGCAATTTCCCAATAAGCTTCTTTTTTTCAACTTTGGAGTTTTGAAGATATTTTTAGCACGTTAGCGATAGTAAATCATGAACAGTAGCAGTGTCTGAATAGTGTCCTAGCAGAGTCCGCGTGAGCATTACTTACGCTGCTTCCACTAGTTCTAGGCACTTGTTTCAGCTGGTTAAGTGTACCTTGTATATATTTTTTAATCTTGCCCAACTCGTATTTGACGCATGTGACATGCGATCACAGCACCATACTATGTATGTCAAAATCCTTTTCTTTCAATGTGAGGCGAAAACGTATAGCGGTCCGAAGATTCCCCTTTTTCATATGTAGTGGCCCGTATTCAATTAAAGGCAGTGGTCGCGATCAAATATTCTTGTCGTCTTTTTCTCTCTAAACCTTTTTCTGGGTCTCGATTAGTAGGACCTAT